>JADKYC010000130.1:0-93690 GCA_019843955.1 Xylaria sp. 218_066 | reverse complement strand
TTTTTTTTTTTTTTTTTTTTTTTTTTTTTTTTTTTTCGGTTTTATATATATTTTTATATATATTTAAATAAAAGAAATCTTATTACTACGCTTTAATAAAAATATATATTAATTTATACTATATAACAAATATAAATCTTTAAATTTATTTATATTATATAAATATAAATTTATTATTAATATTAGCAAATTCTTTTTTTTTTAATAAATATATAGCTAATATTAAATAGTATTATAAACTGCTGCTGCCGCTTTTTGTTATATTTACTTTTAAGTTTTTTTGCTACTATTTTTGCGGCCCTTTTTTTTATATAAGTGTTTTTATTATTAGGTTTTAAATTTATAACTAATTAGGTTTTATTTATATAATAATTTTATTTTTTTTTCTAAAAAAAAACAGTTCTTTTATATATATTTTATTATAGTTATAACTTTTATATATAATCTTAATTTAAGCTTTATATAATATATACGTTTATACTGCTATTATTACTAACTTATATATAAGCTTTTTATTAAATATAATAGCTATAACTAATTTATTTTTTATAGTTTCTTTATTATTATTTTTATAGCTTTTATTACTTCTATTTTTACTTTATATATACCTTTATAATTAGCGGTAGTATTTTTATATATTTAAATAGTTTATTTAACTTTTTCTCTTAAATCTGCTTTTTTTTTTTTTGCTATTACTATTTTTGCTGCTGCTACTCTTTTTATTATTACTACTACTTTTGCTACTATTATTGCTATTAACGTTATTGCTATTATTAACGGTATTATAGTTTTACCATTTAACGTATAAATAAGCTTGTAAAAAAGGTTAATATATTTAGCTAACTTTATTTTAGCGATTTTTTTATTTTTCTTTTAAAAAATAATAAAAAGATTTTATTAGGTTGTTTTAACCGCTTTATATTTTTAACTTAGCTTATATCTATGCTTACGCTTTTGCTTGCTTATGCTTTTTTATTTTTGTTTATTTTTATGCTTTATATATTTGTTTGTACGTTTGTTCGCTTTATTTCTTTTTTTTTTTAAACTTTTTAACGTTATTTATTATTTCAGCTTGCTTTTAAGCTTAGTTTTAATTAATTGTTGCTTAGTTTTTATTAGCGCGCTTGTTAGAATTATTTATAAGCGATTTTAGCAATATTGCTAGTAAAACTAGCAAAAAAAAAAAAAAAAAAGAAAAAAAAAAAAAGAAGAAAATGTCACGATTGGTATCCATTTGCCCCACTTCGCAGTTGAGCCAACCCCCCAAAAGGGATGTAGAATAACCAAGATGGAAGCTTGGTATTCTAAGTGGGCTTATATATATGCACGCTAGGTGGGGTCAGTCCACAGGGACCACCTACCGTGACTGAAAACAAAAATTATACTTTTCTTTTTTTCTAACTTTTATACCCGCTTTTTAAAATAACTCCTATATTGTTTATTATTTATACTTACGCTATATTCTTTTTTATACCATCTACTACCTTGTTTTTTATTTATATTATATTTAGTTTATTGTTGTTAGCTATAATAATAAAATTTATTTTAACGTTAAAATATAAAAATATAAATATAAATATTATTATAAATATAGTCATATTTGCTTACTTTTA
The DNA here is from genome assembly GCA_019843955.1 of Xylaria sp. 218_066. Classification (NCBI taxonomy): domain Eukaryota; kingdom Fungi; phylum Ascomycota; class Sordariomycetes; order Xylariales; family Xylariaceae; genus Xylaria; species Xylaria sp. 218_066. The sequence goes on along the minus strand of JADKYC010000130.1, from coordinate 92,077 downwards.
TAAATAGCTTTAAAAAAGCTTATTTATTTTATAATATATTAATAATATTAATGGGAACCCCCAGGGGGGGCAGCACGGCCAGAGGTTATCCCTGCTTGACTGGGATACCATCTGGCAACACCTGTAGATTAGATGCCACCTAAGTACAGAGAGTGCCTACACTTATATCTACTTCGTAGATCTAGCTGTAGGCTACTTTCCTTCTTCCTTTGAATTTATACTTTGTTTTACTACCTAGATTATACCTTATAAAATAGTGCCTTACTACGCAGTTCTATTGCAGACACCAAACTAAACTAAAAACTATTATCTTTTTTTTTTGTTTTCCTTATTTTGTTGAAGTTACGAAGATACCATCTTTTTGTAGCAGCAGTTCTAGTATATTGCAGCATTATACAGCAATTAAACGTGCTTTGCATTTTAGCGAACGCTGTAACCGTTAATTAGCAAGTATCGCTAAAGCTAAGCACTTAGCTTTATTAATCCCTATTACTCTTATATTTCCCGCGAAGCTTTTTAGTAGGAAAGCGATCGTAAAGTGTTTTTGATATAAAGCTAACGCAAACTAAAAAAAGCTTTATAAAGCACTTTTATATCCTAGAGTAGCCCAGTTTTAACAACTGTAACCTTTGCAAAAGTAACCTAGTTTAAAATACTGTGAAACGCTCGTAGACGTTGCAGATTTCTTTATATAGCTATCCTATCCCTATAGTTTATCTTGTTTCCGATTTATCCCATCTCATGAGCTCTTAATCGAGACCCGAAACAAGGTATAGTCCTTCTGAACAGGAAGTGGCGTGCCTAGTATAGGCGGCAAAGAAATTACGTACTATTATTTACTCTAACAAGCATCCAGTTGTTATTTTTACGGACTATTCTACTATAAAAGGAATTGTGGATTAAACAAGTTTAAATACTTCTGCTACTGATCGCGCTAATATATGCTTAATAAATTTATCCGTTTATTTATCGCAATATAAATTATAAATATATTACTTATTAAAGCGATTAAATTATATAATTAATATATTTAGCTAATTAAGTGTAATATAAAATAGAATAAATATATCCGGCAAACTTAAGCGATCGGAGGAGCCCGCTATTTTTAATTCTATATAAAATGGACCTTTAGTATTATAAAATCCTTAATAAGCTTTGCTACAATAAATATTAAGAAATATAAAACAAAAATATAAGTATAAATATAAGCAATAAAAATGTTGTAATTTTTTTAAGCCCAGGTATTTTTATTTTATTTTTAACAGTTTAATATATAATACGTACAAAAACGTTAAACAGCTTTATATATTATACGTAATATATAAACAAATGTTTTAAATAGTATATAATAAAAAATATTATTTTAAACTAAATTAAATAATAAAAGATTTTAAGTTTTATTTTATTTACTATAAGTTATAGTTAATAAAAAAATATTATAAATATTACTTAAGTTGCAATTTTAATTATATAAACTAACTAAAGCTAGTGAGCAATTTATACCTAATTTATTTAAAAAATATATTGCTAATATAAACAATTATAATTAATTTTATTTTTATATTACCCCCGGTAAAATTAATTAGCACTTTTTAGCAGCTTAAAAAAAATTATACTATAATATATATAATTATATAATAATAGTATTATATTATATTTTAAAACAAACGCTTTTTTTATTTAGTAACAAAAAATATATAGCTAAAAACTAAGCTAATATACTTATAAAATATTTATTATTAAACAATTAAAATATTCTAAAAAAGATTATTTTAAATTAAAATTATAAATTTATATTTAATTTTTAATAATTATTATATATTATTTTTAAAAAAATAGTTTATTTAAACAAAAAAACTAAACTATTAAAATAATAATATACTATTATAATTTTATATAATTTAAGTTTAACTAAATTAAATTAACTTTTATTTTATAATAAAACTTAAATTTTATATATTTATAAACTATATAATCTATTTTGTATAAATAATTATTTAATTTTAAATTATTAAGTCCGTTAAATATAGTTATAAACTAAATAAATACGCAAATATTTTTAAGAATATAAATATTATATAATTATTTATAATAAAACGCTAAATTAGCTATAAATTTTATTATAGTATAAATAAAACAATAGTTTAATAGCAAATATTATATATTTAAATTTATATTTAGTAATAAAATATTGCTTCGTTTATATAATAAGTATTATTTATTTAATAAGCTACTAAAAAAATACTTATAATAATATGCTAAGTTTTAAATTGTTAAATATAAAGTTAATAATATAACGTATAAATTAGATTTTTTTAACTATTACTATATTTATTTTATTATATTAGTTATATAATTAAAACTAATAAAAAGCAATAAAAATCCGTTTAAGCAAACAATACTTTTATTTAGTTTAATAAAAGCTAACTAGCATTTTAATAATAATGTTAATAGTAATATATATAAAATGAAAATTATATTTAATTATTAACTTAACTAAAAAAAAAAAGAATTTAACTATTTTATTAAATAAAAAAGCTAAAGTTATAAATATAACTATTAAAATTTAAAATATTACTTTAAACATTTGTAAAAACTTATTAATAAATATTAGTAGCAACATAGTTTATAATTTAATCTGCTTATAATAAAAAAGTTTTCTAAAAAATAGGTTTTCCCGAAAAAATCTATAAATATAAAAGTATTTTTATTTATTATAACCGCTAACATTGTTAAACCTTTTATAAAAATAAAAAAACTTAAAAGTAAACTATATAAAGTACTAATAAATTATATTTTTATTTTTAATATATTTTTTTATTTTGCTTTACTTTTAACTAAACTTATTTTTTTATAATAAATTTTATTATATATGTTTTTATTACTCTTAATATAGCTGCTAATGATATACTTATATAAACCCTTAATTTTATAACTTTATTTTTACTAGTTATATAAAAAAAAACTGCTTAAATGTTTGCTAAGTTATAAAAGCTTCCTAATAAGCTATAAATAGAGATTTTTACGTTATTTATATAGTATAGTTCGCGCTTGTAAAAACTTACAAAAATACTAACTAATAAAACTAAAAAAAAAAATTAAATTAATAGAAATAATAAAATTAAAACAAAGGAAGTTTAATATATTTTTTATATAAATAGTTCTTGCTAAAGTTAGCAATAGCTTTTCTATACCCCCAGCATTTTAATAAGAACTTCTAGGGGGAGGTAATATAGTTGTAGCTATACTGTAGCGGTACCCTATATAGCAGGGTAGCTAAACACCTAGCAATACCTGTAGTATAATTGCTAGCTGGCATATAGAGTGCTTGTACCTATATTTACTCCGTAGATCTGGCTCTAGGTCTCTGTTCTTTTTTTTTAATTTATACTTTGTTTTACTACCTAGATTATACTTTATAAGCAGTTTTAATAAACAAATCTTTAGCAAAATAATAGTAATATTATAAGTTTTTAAACATTTATATATTTTTATATATATAAACTATTTATTAAGCTATAAACTTAAACTTTATAAATAAAAAAGTATAGCTTAGTTTAACTTAGTTAATTATTTACTACTTTAGTTAATATTTTAAATAAATAAAAAAAGCTTAAAAGTTTTAATTTTTTTTTTTTTTAGTAAATATATTAATAAAATAGCGCTATATATATAACCGTAAAATAGCCTACTTAATTAATATTACGTAGATTAATATACTAAGTTTTATATTATATATAACAAATTATATACGTTTTTAAACTTTAATAAAAAATATAACAATAAACAATAAAAAATAACAATTCGAATAAATATAAAAAAAGGTTGTTAGTTTAAAATTAGTAAAAATATCGTAGAGTGTTTAAATACGCAATTTATGCGTAATTAAAGTGGTTGGGGTAGGCCGTGACCAGGGTAGCTATGGCTAGGGGGTCTAGCTTACTCAGCTGATTGGACAACATAGATGATGCCCTTGTTGCCTTTAACAATATCACGTCAATAGAGACATTTTCACTCTTAGACGACGAAAGGCAGTCTAGCTTGCGCACAGAACTCAGCCTGTACGAAATTTACAACACGCGACTTGTCAGAACCGACCTCGGCATTCGATCACGTACAGATCCCTTCCAACGCCGCATGCACAGGTACCTGCGTTCTTTCCGATATTGACAGCTATCAAAGGGTAATCAAAAGGACTCCGAAGCACCTGGGCCGATCCCGGCAGGCCACCAGTGGCATTACCAAAACACTATACTGATAACGGAAATTGCTGGACGTGTTATTACAGCGGCAAATATTGGCATCTTTCTCATAGTTCCGCTGGCTATTATAACACACCAATCTAGAAATATTCAGGTTGCCATCGTTTCCGTGTTCATCTTGGCTTTTTCTTTTGTCGTAACTGCTGCTTTGAAGGTTTCTAGCCTGGAGATGATGGCGGTATCTGCTGCGTATGCCGCGGTGCTAGCAACGTTCGTTTCTAATGGTCATTAGGCCATAGATAGATAAAACTATGAGGGGAACGTAAATCACGCTGTATGTCGTCTTGTATCATAGACTTCAGATACAGATGTAACAGCACTGATAGGGGTCGCGAAGCTATTCTTGTCGAGTGTTATGATACAATTACAACAAGGGTTAATGGGAGTGAGCCCTGGAGCGTAGGTCGTTGTTGGTTGTCGTCGATAGTGACGAAAGTACACCCTATCCCCCTAGTACGTCATTCCGTAGTCCTTTAACGTTGAATATGCTATGGTCGAAGGGTTTCTGGAGGACGAATGCGGTTAGTTTCATTACAAGAAGGAAGGTGCGAGGGAGAGTGTGTCAGGACCTTGCGGTAGGTAATAGACACTTGGTGTTGCGCGAAGGTCTCTAAATCTTTCGTAGAACGCTACCCGGCTATATACAATAGCGCCCTTTGTCCCATGTGACACTGTATATGGAAACCCCTCATGGTGGATGCTTTGTCAACTACCCCATTCCCTCTATAATATCAAATGTCCACTCAGAGCTGTTACAAAAGTATGAATAAGCCTGAGTTACTCGAATGCTGAGGCGATTATCTATTTAAGTGCTGCCTCGGCCTCAGTTCTTAAATAGATAAGCCAATAGCATAAGAACACCCATCACATAAGGCTATGCTCGAAAGTAACTTCATTCCTTTGTAAACTACTAGAACGAAGTGTCTCAACAGAGATTCATTACAAACTACGCCTTATTCCGCGAGCGACCGGCAGCGGCCTCGCCTACGCCTGCCCAAGTCAGAGGAAAAGATAAGGTTAGCTTCGATCGGCACGCCTAGTTAGAATCGAATCACTTGGTATTTTCATCAAGTATGGAACGCACCTGACTGTAACAGAGATCTAAACGCAGATGATACGTGAGGAGCTACTGGGGGGAGTACCCGTCCCTGAAGTATTTGGGTAGACCCAAGACAAGGACAGACATTCTTATATATGCATCAACTGCGCAAGTATTACCTAACGGGTGAGTTTTCTTGAAATACTCATTGATTCTATTTACAGGCCACTCGAGAAAAAGAAACTGGGATATAATTAGGGGGGTTGCCGATTAAACAGTTAGTATCGACTGTCAGCTTGCCACCAATTGACTTGTGTCGTGTGTAGGCATGGCCCCCATCTCACCCGGGGCTAGACGGCTAATCATTTCCTAAATAGTGTGAAAATATCGAGTGTTTGGCTCGAGCCGCTTTAAAGGAGTGAGAAGGTCTTAAGTTGAGCAAGGAGATTCGATAGCGCACTAGCTAGTCGAGGTATTATCTCACTTTCGTCACGCCATCTCAATAACCCTAATCTGTTAAGACATACAGCTAAAAGCTAGTAATTTTTGGCAGGCGAAAATGACAGTAACATAGTTATATGCAAGGAAGCCTAGAACTGGATCCCAACGCTCGTGCCACATGATATCTCGCTTTCGCAATCATACGCTCGGTCCGCTCCATTGTTTCAGCATCCAGCGCGTGTCTTGCCGAACGAATCTCAAGGAACTCCAATATTATCTTCTTCGTGCAGCCGAGCACAATCCAGTGCCGTTGTTCTGATCCGTAACGTCTACATCGACACCAAAATCAATAAGTAGCCCGATAATGCCTCTCCTAAGCGTGTTTATTCTTCTGCTTCGTCTGGCCGGACCCAGTACGTTCCATATCGGAAGCCACAACACGCTAAATGAAATGCTGTCCGGCTGCACCCGTCTCGTGCTGTTGGATCCGCCCCAGGTGCCTGATAAGCAATTCAACGAGAAAGAGGTTTCCTGCAAACGCAGCATAGTGAAGTGGCGTACAGAGCTCGGCGTCACGACTGTTGGTATCTGCGCCAGCGTTGACGAGGAGTTAGATAACGTCAGCGCGCTCAGGGGAATAGACTCGCCGATGTGCGATTGAATCCATCTGAAAAGATTCCTGAGATTCCCACGACCGTACACGAGGAAGAGACGAAGTTCGGATGGATGAGATTTGACTGCTGTCTAATGATCTTTGGCTAGACCACCTTGAGGACTCTCCTGCAGTTACTGGATCCACTATATGGGGTGATTCTGCGGTTGGATCTCTTACAGTACCACGTTCGCTGTGTTGGTCAACTTCGACTTGTTTGTAAGGTTGGCTAGAGGCTAAATTGAAGTTGTCAAATACGGGTTTCAATGACAATAACATTTGAAATATTTATAAGCATCAAAATTCAGCAAAATAAAGCTTCAAGAAAGTAAATAGGATGAAATATGTTATATAAAGTAAGTGACTAACATTTCGTCTCCAAATGCAATAACCGTACATCTGACTCTATTCTAGCCGTTCCGTGAGAGTAGGCAAGACCTCGCTTTCCAACGAACCGATTCGCAACACTAGATATCTAATAGGTCCAAATGAGCGCCACTTAGAGGATGTCGATGTAGAATTTCTAGGCAAAGTAAGTAGCACTGATATAAATATAACCGGCCAAATCCTGAAATTGACATACGAATGTGAGAAGTCTGTTTACCCTATAGAATCCTCTTACTACCAGTTTACAGGTGTGAATCGGTTATTCTCGATAATGATGCTTATTATTAGCTACTTGCACTACTCCTCGGTACCAGTTAAAGTGACACAGACGACGTTCAATTTATTATTTACATTCGGCACTTACATATACAGCTGCATGTAGCTGACGTTGGTTGCAGAAAGCTATACTGGATCGGTTTTAGCTGCTCACGTCCCCTGCATGCATTGTCGATCCGCCAAGCATAGGCACGACGAGGTGCGTATAAGTCTAATATTCAAGATGAAGAAGACGATTAGCTGGCAAAGCGAGCTTTAAGAACATATATAAAGAGCTCTCATGGACAGAGAGAACAAATCTTCATCAATTGTACCTCTTTTATTCATTAAAATTTCTCAGCCACACATCTCTCTAAGCTTCTACTTTTTATTTGAATTGAACCTAGTCATAGGATACCCCTCGACAAAATGAGCGGATTGAAGAACTTGTGCAATGGAGAATCTAATTTGACTGAGGAGAACCTCGGCACACAGGAAGGGAAAGTAAGTGAAGTCGATACTATTGTTGCCCACCCTGTGCGGACTAGATCACTCTGCTGACCTCTTTCACCCGGGCAGGTCTTCATCGTGACAGGAGCAAATACTGGCCTAGGTAAAGAGCTTACCAAGATTCTATACTCCGCGCACGCCAAAGTCTATATGACAGCTCGCTCCGAAGCGAAGGCAAATGCAGCCATCGACGACATCCGTCGTTTGTATCCTAATTCAAAGGGGGAGCTAGCTTACTTGCACCTCAACCTAAGCGACCTGACAACAATTAAGGCATCAGCCGACGCCTTTCTCATCAAAGAACAGCGTCTTGACGTCCTCTTCAACAACGCGGGAGTAATGGTCCCGCCGCAAGGGTCTACAACGGCACAGGGGTATGAACTCCAGCTGGGCGTTAACAACATCGCGACTTTCCTCTTCACACGGTTTCTGTATCCGATTATGATTCAGACGGCGCGCGAAGCGCCAAAGGACTCTGTCCGCGTGGTCTGGGTCTCCTCGGATGCCGCCACGGGTGCGCCCAAGCCGGCGATTGATTTCGATAATATGGATTATAAGAAGGATGAGCCTGCTTGGACTAAGTATCAACGCAGCAAGTCGGGGAGTATCCTACATGCCTGCGAAGCTGCGAGACGAAGCCAGCGGAATGGCGAGGGTGTGCTGCATGTTGTGAGTTTGGAGCTTTCTTTCCTCTGCGGCTTGGGGATCATGTCGTAAGCGAGGAAGATGCTAATCGATCGCAGTCTCTTCATCCGGGTGTCTTCCCGACAGATCTGCAACGAACAATGCCTGGCTGGCAGTCGCGTCTTGTCGTAAGTCTCACCCAACATAATTGAGACAACTCCGCCTATCAGGAAATGTGCTAACAACAACCGACTGCAGAAGATGCTTGGGAAAGAGCCGAAGTACGGCGCGTACACCCAATTATTCGCCGGACTGCACCCTAGTGTCCAAAACGGTTCGTTCGGTATGTTAACATTTTACTCATTGATCGCAAAAGAGGAGAAGATAAGTGCAGGTCCACTAACATTTGCGCGATAGTCGCCCCGTATGGAAAACTGGACAAGGCGAGGAAGGATCTAACTGAGGAGCCCCTGGGTAGGCAATACTGGGAGTGGACGGAGAAGCAAGTCGAGCTATATTTGCAGAAGTCGTGAGGGGAAGAGGAATCATCACTTTGTATGGATTATGAGGGTTTTTTATATCTCGTGTAATCAATTATCTACAAATCTAGAGCTTTAGCATATATCGGTTTTGTTGTTTTGACTTCACTAACCGTTTACTTTTCTGTCACATTATTGTTATAAATAATCACAACAGTCACCCACGCATAGCCCTCCACCACTCACTGTTGCGCCACATTTGCCCATCCCTCCCATCGGTAAGGAATTCCCACTTTTCCAAGAACCATGGAGCAGCCTCCCAGCTACGACTATCCCACGGCGCGCCCTGTCCACGACCAGCCAAAGAATCACCGGCGCTCGACCCCCAGCAGCGCACGCCATCATTCATGAAGTCAAGGCAGAGCTCGCCATCATCAATGAGCGGCGGGTCGTGCGCGATGGCACGGCAGATATTCGACCGGAACTCAGGCCACGGTATGACGTCGAAGCTAGGATGATGCGGGATAGCGAGTTGCGCGGGCGTAGGCCGCAGGTCCGGCTTCGTACACGCCAGCGTCTGCGCCTCCATCTCGCGGTTTTCATCCTCCTCCATGGCGGACAGCGGGATGCCCAGGAGGAAAGCATTTGCGAAAAACGCCAAGCCAAGCGATACCGGCGTGAACGTGATCCGATTCAAGGGAACATGCGGCTGCTTCGCAAAGACGACGCGGCGGATGACTTCCTCTTCTTCGACATTTTCCTCGCCGTTCGTCTCGGGGAGGGAGAAGCTGGCTAGCAGCTTTATCCCTTCGCCCAAGACGGTCAAGATGTCGACGTCGGGACCGACCACGGCGAGAACCTCGGCTAGCCATGCACGCGAGGACGCATGTCGCGCGCGGTCGAAGATACATGGGTCCAAAGCGTACCCTAGTCGGATGAGTCCGTACTTTACCATGTCGCGCAGCGCGAACTTTTCCCGCATCACGATTACGTGGAACGTCTGTCGCTCGCGCGGCGTGCATGCGCTTAGCAGCGCGTGCACGCGGGCGAAGTTAATGTCGGTGTCGGCGTCGGCGTCTGCGGTGCGGGCCGGGCCGTACTCCCGCGACGGCGGGTTAGGGTTAGCAGTAGATGTGAGGAGCCCGGTCTGCGCTGTGGGAACCGATTGGAGAGCCCCCGAAACTCCGTGTTCCTGGATCCGGCTTGTGTCAAAATAATCCCCCGTCAATGATGGGTCGGAGGATGCCAGCGCTGCAATTGTGAGCGCTTCTAGTCGCTGCATCTTTAGCTTTTGCTTTGCACCTGGGTTCATTGTTAACAAGCATCCACATGGTTGATGGTGCATAGATACGCAAGACGTACGGTACGCGCGCTGAGCGCTGGCATTTTGTGCTCGGCGTCTTGATGCCTTATTCGATGTGACCGTGGGTTGCATCATCGCGAATACCTAATAGATCTATGTATTCTTGGTCGTATAGAGGAAGTTGGTGAACGTTCGTACCAAAACCAAAACCAAAACATACACTTCGCATGGTTACGCTGAGCTCTGAGATTAAATAACTTGATAGTCCAAGCCCAAGTATAGGTATTAGTGCTCACCACCCCTTATTTAGAAATGCCAAGTACGGTACCTACTAGGACTGTCTGTCTATCTATTGCCAAGCTCGTGCTGATGGCGTGGATCAAGATGCCTGAAAATAGGGATTGGTTGGGGAAGGCATTCAAAAAAAGTACTATTTTGTAAATATACAGCAATTCGTCCTATTATTGAGTTCATTGTCAGATTGACTGAACAATAAGCCGGTCCGCTGATATTCATGAATTCTCAGCGGGAAAACTATAGCGATGTCAAAGTAATCGTTCTTTCTACTATCATAGAAAAGTAACTACGACAAGGATGTAAGTCATATAGCTAGCTACATATTATTGAATGCGTATGTAAGCGGTCCTCGCCTAGAAGGTCTGACACAACATGAGGTTAATTCCGAGCTATGAAATCTAAATATGGTGATTATAGTAGGAGATCGCACTGACGTCTGTTATCTGTTCCAATCATCTCCATATATATGGGCTATAGCGCTAACGCCTGCTGCAACTAAGCAGCGACATCATTATCATCTCGACTACTAATAATGCATGAAGCATTCCCGCAATTTGTGAGCATAGAGAAAAAAAGGCCAATTATGATCGTTTAGAGCAGGAGTAGCAGCATATTCTGGACGTTCGACGATAGGGTTCCGGTTCTTTCAATACGGTGCGCTATTGGCAAAACGGAGTCTAGGTACAAGGAGGGGCCGGTCAGACCTTCAGTACCGCCACGATGAGTCAGCAGTACCGCGTTTTCTTAATCTCAATGTTCGGAAGAAATCAATACTGTACTAGACAACAACAGGGATTAAAAACTCAATGCCGCTTCATCCATCAACGATGATACAGATATATTCACGTTGGTGCTCAGCTTCTCCGTGATATGTGCAAGCTTGTCGACAAGCGTTTGCGCCGTTTCTTGTGTCAACATATGCGTGTTACCAAAAAGTTCAATGCCGATGTGGTCGCCCTTTGAAGTCGACACGATGAAAATAAATGGCGGCGCTTGTGGAAGACTCAATGCTTGGATACGTGAAACACCCTTTGGGGTTCGAACCTCGGGCTCGGCATCGACGTCTCGATGGTGAACGATAGAGTCGAAGGTCTCTTCCGATGGCCAGTCGGTGCAGCACTTGAGGATATCCCTGCAATCAAGTGTATCTGCATCGCCCATCTTGAGCATCTGTTCCTGACTGGCGCGTAGCAACTCGGCCACCGTTGTGAACGATGATAAGTTGACTCGTTCAGGCACGATGTTGAGACAGCATCCCACAATTTTCTCGATCTGTGGGATTGCGGCGTTACGACCGGCAATCACTTGGCCGAATGCGATATCCGCGGCATCAGTCAAGCCCGACAGGACAACAGCCCACGCTGTCCGGACTAGCGTTGCGGGAGTAATCCTCTTGGGACGCGATGGTAGATGCGCCTTAGTCTGTGCTGCGACGAGACTAGCTTCGGACGCGAGAGTCTCGCTAGGCCGAGGGATGTGAGGCACGACTCGAGTGAGCCGAGATCCTTTCAACAGCTGACTCCAATACGCAATCGATCGAGAGCGTCGACGGGAGGCATGAGAAAGGAAGGCTGGGAAATTCGGCTGGGTTGGAGCTTCTTTCCCCCCGTAATCATCGAATACCGATTCAAAAATGAGTGGCATGCTGAAGGCGTCAAATTGGGCGTGAGACATTCGAAGAACTAATTTCATGTCTCGTTTTCTTGTTTGAATAGGAACCATGCGGCAGTGGGCTGGCTGAGTAAAAGACTCTTCATGTCCGTAAGGCAAAAGTCCTGGCAGAACTCTGCCATATCCCCCGAGACATGGATTGTGCGAAACGGTTGATCAACCTTATGCAGGACAACTTGCCAATGCCTTTCCTGGAGGCGTAGCCAGCATGCGCGCAGTATGGGGAAACTTTGGAAGACCCTTCTGCACCCGCTTTCTAATTTGGACAAATCGAGTTCGGAATCAAGATCAAGGACGAAGTAGTCGGCTAAGATCCCAGTGGATTGAGAAGTAGCCACAAGAATATCTTGGACGCCTGTCAGAGGATAAATGGCTTCGACATCCTTGCGTTGAATTTCCGTGTCATTCAAATCCATGTCTTCAAGAACGGACATCGAAGAAGGTTCATCGAGAAACTCTCCCGGGTCTCGTTGAGGCATCGAATGGATGCATAGTGACTGCTGGTAGGCCAAGCCTGCAATCGAGTCGCTCCGGAATATATCTTCCATGGTCAAGTGCATGCCATACCTCCGAGCTTCTGTTATAACTTTCATGGCGGTAATAGAGTCACCACCGAGCTGGAAGAAGCTAGAGTCGAGGCCGATGGAACCCTGGTCTGTTTTCAGAACTTTCGACCATATTAGCTGTAGCTGCTTTTCAGTCTCTGTTGACGGTTGCGCCAGTTGCCTTCCCACAGCTAAACGCGATTCTTCTAGTTCCTGTGTGGCCATCGTTGAACCAATATCTCGCAACCTCTTCCGATCCAACTTTCCCGAGATTGTAAGCGGAAAGGCGGGGATCGGCAGGAATATCGAGGGAACCATATAATGCGGAAGAATACTTTCCAGTCGACTGCGAACAGTCTGTACAATGTTTCTTGACCCATCGGGGATTCCACCGTCTCTAGTCGTTCCATCTTCCGTAGACGCTATCACTAGGAAGCAAATCAATGCCGGGCGTCCACCAACAGCCGCGATGTCTACTGCAACTTCCTTGAGTCCTGGAGAGGCTAATCTTGCTTGGTGTTCGATCTCCCCAAGTTCAACGCGCTGCCCTCGTATCTTGACTTGTGTATCTTTTCGTCCTTGGAGCTCAAGAGATCCGTCGCTTCTGTAGACTGCTATGTCGCCTGTTCGGTAAAACCGCGAGGAGGCAGCCGGAGTCCCGAAGGCCACTCGCCAGATAGGCGCGCCAATGAAGGCTTGAGATGACTTCTCTGGATTGCCGATGTATTCACGGCCTATCACCGGCCCTTCAAATACAACCTCACCAGGGGCGCCGATAGGCACAAGCCGATTAATATCCGCGGGGTGAGTAAGCCAGCATCTAGCGGTAGTAGCCTTCCCGACGCTGCCAACTGTAGACGATGCATCCAATCCCGCGGACGCGACGACGGCAGCCGTTTCCGCGCTGCCATACGTCTGCCTCAATTGAACGTGAGGCGTCCATTCTTTGATCTGAGAATTTCGAATAGGCTCACCTCCGACACATATCGTACGCAGGGATGGGACGTCCTCTGGGTGGATAAGAGCTAGCACTGTTGATGTCAAGAAGGCCCAGTTGGCATTTAGTCTTCCGATGGCTTGAGCCAAGGCAGTGGTGCGGTCCTCATCAGATGGGATGCAGACACAACCCCCATATATCAGTGTCATAATCGTCTCCATGATGGCTCCGGCAAAGTTGTAAGAGCCAAATTGCAAAGCGCGTGTGCCCGAGTTCATGCCCAGAATTTCGCCGTGCCCGAAGGCAGCTGAACAGTACGACTGGTGCTCAACCACGCAGCCTTTCGGCTCTCCAGTGCTGCCTGATGTGAAGATAATGTAGGCAGCATTGCGTGGGTTCGCTGTCGGTAAAATCGCCCGGTTTTTTGATACCGGAGATTCAGCCGTTTGTTTGCTGAGTACTATAGTCTGGCGCATGAAGGGAGACAACAGAGATTCGCAAGAAACGGATGTTATGCAAGTTTCCGCATTTACCTGCCTACATATATTCTGAATACGAGCTGTAGGCAAGCTCCGGTCAAGTAGAATAAATGCCGCGCCGGCCTTCAAAACCGAAAGCATTGCCACAACAGTCCACTTTGATTTCTCGAAGCACAGTGGCACAACCTTTTCAGGGCCGAGACCCGCCTCAATAAGACGCTGCGCAACATTCGTAGAGAGGTCTTCTAGGTCCCGGTATGTCAGTTGCCCATCCCAAGCACATACCGCTGGTGCATCTGGCCTCGCTGATGCTTGATCTTCGATAACGTCGTGAATACACTTCTCAGCGACAGGAGGAACAACGCTGTTCCATTCTTGGATTAAGCTCAATTCTAGTGGCGGAACTATCTCGACATCTCCTAATGCCGCTCCAGGTTTTGCACGGTCAAGCTGCTGCATGACATATCCGAGCCGATGCAGAAGCTTATAGGCAAGCTGGGGTTCAATCATTCTAGGATCTAGTGAGGCCAAGGCATCTATTTGAGTACCGTTCGCCTGAAACTGGATGGTGAGACCGAAGTGTCGTAGCTGGCTACTCTTATCCGGTTGGGCAGTAATGTCGAGTACGGTTTGGAACAAGCAAGCTTCTCGACAGTCCGAAGATATCTTTGCTATTCCGTTCAGTCCCATTGATGAAAAACGGACAATCTCGGCCGCCTGCTTTTCTATCGCCTCCAAGTATTTTTCGATACTTTGATCATACTGTAATCGGATCCGAAAGGGGACAGGATCGTGCCCTGCAGGCGCCGTAACGCCAAAAACAACGTCTTCCGAATCAGTCATGCGGCCAGAAATTAATGCCCATGCTGCATAAATGAGCCCTGGTGTGGTGGAACACTCTGAGCGCTGCTCAAGACCATGAAGGCGGTATTGAACTACCTGGGTTGCTTGCGGCTGGTCTATGGATGATGGGAGGGAAGGGTATGGCGTATGCTCACAGCCGGCTAAGGCTTCCCGCCAATATTCGTCTGGAGAGAGCATTTCCCCTTCAACAGGACTAACTACCATGGCTGGTCAAATTTGAAAAATAACACTGGCGGTGGGTGTGAGACAGAAATTCGAAATCGATGTAAGTAGTTCAGCATCTAATAACAACACAGCTCTAAGAGATAGTTTCGTATACTATGTATATGAAGGTTGGAAAGATATCTATATCGGCTCCGTGACGCCACAGGCGTTGTAGGCATGGCCATCGAGCGAGGGTTGAGCTAAACAATGATGAATTACATACAGTTCACCCTAGCACTAGAGTACCTTGATTGGGTTGACTAGTTCATGAGACGTGCATCGTCGGTAAAATGATCTACAGACTAGTAGAGAGATAGCTCTTCAGCTGCATGCCATAAACTTGCACTATACCTCAGGAAATTGGCAGCTATACTTCTCTTAGTTAGGGAGGCTAGAATCAAGTGCTTGTAAGACCCGGCGTGGGCCGCGAGCTAGCCAGGTACATGATGAAATAGATTCTATCGTTGATCATGTCTGATCTTAGCACTAGTAAAGACATTCCTGATAGGTCTAAACCTCTTTAGAAGACTTTGATCGGCAGGTCTGAAACTTATCGATAAACTATAATTTGCCAACTTGAATAAATGTCTCGCGATCACTTGCGTAAAAGTGTACTTGAGAACTGCTCTAGAACAGAAGTAGACAAGTATCCCTTTTATCACGAGTCAGTTAGCTACCCTTAGCTTACTTTTTTGTTGATTTCTTTTCGATGAATCCTATTAAGTTCTCTTCAGTCTTGAGTCTAGCCCTGGATGCGTATTGATCGGCTTACTTCCTTAGCCAGGGCCCAGAATTGGTGAATAGATAACCAGATCGGATTGCCCAATATGGATAATAAGACGTTCTGACATGTCGTGCCTGCATGTACTCCACTATTATGTCTCGCAGCTCGCAGTACAGACAAAATCGCGACCCGATAGTTTGCGTATGCAACATTATCTAATTAAAGGCGGCTAGTGGTCTACTCGTTTTGGAACCAGTCTTTCGTACTTTCTACCTATAAAATTGTTTAGCCTTTGACACACAAATCAGTAAGAACAGTAGATTCAAAGCTTTAAGCCCTCAGTTGAGTGAATTAAAACAGATAGGCTAACTAACCATCAAGTCACGACCTGTTTTCTGGGTATATGGCGATCATAAACCATCGCTTTAGTCCGCCGAGTTGACGTAGTCTATAGTGTAGATCTTTAAATGGCAGTACGAATAGCCAAAAAGGATGGCAGAAATAGCTTGGCTATACATTTAGTACCATGAACTATTGGCGGTCTTTGCCTGAAGAGTATTGAGAGAGTCGCCAGGGGGTGATCCAAACCTACACTAAGACGATGACCCTCAATATGGATCCATAATATCACAGGGACCGTACACTATTATCACGGCGTGCCAATGACGTAACTTGATTCAGTTCTGTTTCTGGTATATAGTAAGTATCGTGTTCTTCCTTAGGAAATCTGTATCGATCCGATAGTTATACCGACCTTTCAAATAATTACGAGGGCATTAAGATTTATCTGTATATATCAAACGTCATTCACATACACGGCCATGCAAGTAAGCCCGTTCTAAACTTGCAAACTGACCTGATATTTTCAAGATTCAAAATCACTAAAGGTGTGTGAAGAATGAGCCACCCAATTCCCATTGCTATTATTGGTGTTGCTTTCCGCCTTCCAGGATGTGCAGACAGCCTTGAAAATCTTGAGCACCTCCTTAACAATGGAGGTTCCGGGTTTGTGCCTGTCCCCGAGGATAGATGGAATAGCGATGGATTCTACGGAACTCAGCAGAACGCGAAGGGCGGGATACCGTCGAAACATGGTTACTTTTTACAGCAAGATATTTCTAATTTCGATGCTCGCTTCTTCCAAGTATCTCGCCAGGAAGCTGCCACGATGGATCCGAAACAACGGATACTGCTCCAGACTACATACGAGGCTCTAGAGAATGCTGGAATTCCTATAGAAAAAGTCCGAGGAAGTAAAACGTCTGTGTACGTGAGCACATTTACGTATGACTTTGAGCGCATGGGCTTCAGGGATATGCAAGTGTTATCTGGATTTCACACAACTAGCGTCGGGCCGGCAATATTAGCCAATCGATTGTCTTATTTTTTTGATCTAAAAGGGCCCTCGTTCACCCTTGACACCGGCTGCGTAAGTTGTATCCCATGAACACTGCCATCAGAGCAACTCTTGAGACTGACGCTCATTGTTGCCCGCATAGTCTGGTGGCCTTGTCGCACTTCACCAAGCCTGCCAGAGTCTGCGGCTTGGAGAGTCGAATATGGCGATTGTTGGCGGGGCGCAGCTTCTGCTTGATCCGGATCAATCGACAAATATGTCTACTATTGGGTATACCGAAACTTACTTGCCCAATTCAAATCCCTTCCCAATTTCTGACTTCGTATAGAATGCTCAATGCTGACGGACATTGCTACGCGTTCGACTCACGTGGGAAGGGCTATGGTCGTGGTGAAGGCGTTGCAACTTTGATATTGAAGCGCCTCGATGAAGCACTAGCCGATGGTGACCCAATTCAGACAGTGATTGTAAACTCTGGTCTTAACCAAGACGGCAGGTCATCAGGTAGCATCATGTCCCCAAGTGGCGAAGCACAAAGGGATTTAATGCGATCTGTATATAGCCAAGTAGGGCTACAACCCGGTGAAACACCATATATCGAGGCGCATGGCACGGTAAGTGACGTCCCAAAAGAATCACAGTGGAAATTACTCACTCATGGACACTAGGGGACAGTAGCTGGTGAGTCTATAGATTCTCTTAGCGTATAATGTCTTGTCTTCCTAGCTGACCATCGTTCACAGGCGACACGAACGAGATATCTTCTATCTATCAAGTATTTTGCGAAAGCGAACCGCGCCAGAGCGACCTTATTGTTGGGTCAGTTAAGGCTAACATAGGACATCTTGAAGCTGTGGCTGGCCTTGCTGGCTTGGTTAAATCCATCAATGTCCTGAACTCAAAACTAATCCCTCCGCAATTGCATTTTATCGAGCCCAAACCGACATTAAATCTAAACGAGAGACGTATAAAAGTATGAATTTTTTCCATTTCCATATCCATATCCATACCCATATGTCGGGATGCTCATTGAAGGGTTTTAGGTTCCCACACAGCTTTGCCCTTTGCCACCTGGACCTTGCCGCGCTTCGGTCAACAGCTTTGGGTACGGAGGTTAGTTTTCGCACTCGTAATCAAACTCGCTGAAGCTGCTTGTCTGATTGTCGCGAATAGGTACCAACTCACACGTTATTATTGAATCATTATCTTCGTTCCTTGAGAACTCGAACTGGCCGGCTACGGAGTTGTGCTCGACTCGTAGGAGACCCCGCGAGTTCAGTACCAAGGTGAACGGAACAGGCTCGGAGTCTACGGATCAAGCAAATGGAGCCGACGGAAAAGTTGTTCTAAATTCTCCTTTACGGCTATTCGTTTTGAGCGCCAATACGGAGACGTCCCTAAAAACTTATGCACATAAATTGTCCGCCTGGATGTTAAAGCACAACCCGTCCGAGAGCAAATTCGCTGACATCTCTCACACACTTCTAGCTCGGAGGTCACTTCTGCCTTGGCGCCACAGTATATTGGCAGCTAATTCCCATGAATTAAGCGAAAAGCTGCACAGTGTTCGCGCAACAAGGGCGATGCCAATTTGTCAGCTCGCATTCATATTTACAGGCCAAGGAGCTCAATGGACTGGAATGGGGAAAGAGTTGATCCAGTTCTCAGCGTTCAACCGGTCTATCTCAAAATCAGAGAAGCTCCTCCTGGCCATGGGTTGCGATTGGCATCTGAAAAGGGAAATATTTACAGATGAGCAATTTTCAAGACTCAACGAAGCTGAAGTGGCCCAGCCGGCAACGACTGCATTGCAAATCGCTTTGGTAGATCTGCTGTCTAGCTTGAGGATACGCCCAATGTGTGTGATAGGTCACAGTTCAGGAGAGATAGCAGCTGCCTATGCCGCTGGAGCTTTGACACATGAATCGGCAATGGAGGCGTAAGATCCTTCAAACCCCTCTCTTAACCACTATGTCTAACATGCTGATAGGGCGTATCGACGAGGGGTTCATTCCGGAGAGGCTAAACGTAGAAACCATATTCAAGGATCCATGCTTGCTGTCGGCCTCGGTGAGGACCATGTTCAACCCTATATTCAGCAAATTAGAAGCGGGAGACTTTGCGTGGCATGTGTCAATAGTCCTCAAAGCACGACTATATCTGGAGATGTTCACGCTCTAGACGAGCTGAAGCAGATGCTAGATGCCGATTCCATTTTTGCCCGAAGGTTGAGAGTTGATACTGCGTATCATTCTCATCACATGCAAGTTGTAGCGGATGACTACCAAACATCACTTGGTGAAATCAAGACTGGCAGTACAGAGAGCAACGTTGCGTTTTGCTCCACTGTCACAGGATCTACAAAGCGAGATGGCTTCACAGGAGACTATTGGGTCCAGAATCTTGTCTCCAAGGTCCAATTCGTAGATAGTCTACGTCTTGCTACCGAGGAAATGAAGAAATCTATACCCAATGGCGAACATCAGTTCACATTCCTAGAGATTGGTCCGACAGGAGCACTTGCAGGACCTACCAAACAGACATTATCAAGTATTGGCTTCAAACACACCTGTCTGACAGCCTTGAATAGAAAAATGGACGCTTGCAAATCATTCCTGTCAATGATTGGGCAACTCCTTGAACTTGGACACAGTCCGCATCTAAGGTCAATTGCGGACCTTTTACCAGGCTCGAATTGTTACAGCCCTCAGGTTCTTTCAGATTTGCCAGGCTACGCGTTCGACGAGTCTTCACACTGGGCCGAGTCGCGAGTCAGTGCCGCGCATCGTTTCCGAAAATTTCCTTATAACGATCTGTGCGGTATCTTGGATCCTGCGAGCAGCTGGTATGAACCTCGGTGGCGGCACGTCCTCAACCTTGATGCTATACCTTGGCTCAAAGACCATGTTATAGATGGAGATGCTGTGTTTCCTGCCTCAGGTTTCGTCGGCATGGTCGTGGAAGCCATGAAGCAACTCCTTGAACTTCAACAGACAAAATCGGAAGTGAAGAAATTTTTGATCCGCGATATGGTGATTTCACAAGCCGTATCAATATCTCTCGAGGAGCAAGATGCAGAGGTTGAGCTCCAGCTAACTATAAGCCCCAGCAAAGCAGGGTTACGGTGGCGTGAATTCAGGATCTTTTCATTTGACAAAGCGAGCCGGCAGTGGTACGAGAACTGCAATGGCCTTATTGCATGTGAGACTCGAACTGAAAACGACGAGGTTGAAGAAAATTGCGAAGATAGTCTGCGAGCTGAGGAGCAAAACCAGATGCTCCAAACTGTTATGTCAGGGTCTGACCAAGAACTGGATCGAGATACCTTTTATAACCAACTCGCTGCTTCAGGAAACAACTACGGCAAATCTTTCTCCCTTCTCGGCAATTTGCATACAGCGCAAGATCATGGCTGGTGCCCAATCAGCATGCCCGACTATGCAAAACTGTTACCTGCACATCATATGCAACCTCATCTTATCCATCCCTCTTTGCTGGACTCGTTCTGCCATATAGGCGCCTTCCTTGCCAAGGGACCTTGTCGCGATGCCTCAATCGTGGTCGGGGAGATTAACGAGATGATTATCGCCTCAGACTTCACTAAAGTAGCCGGGGCCGAGCTGTATCTTGCAACAACACAGCAGCCGCAAGGTACACGTGCGGTAAAATCACAGTCTGTCGTCTTCCAGAAAAACGCACAGGGTCATATGGTACCTGCGCTAACCGCCTCCTTTACATACCGAGCTCTCAGTGTCTTTTCAGACAGTCATGATGAAGGCCCCTTCTCGAGCAAGAAGGTGTATACTCTTGTCCGACAGCCGGATGTTGATTTCCTTTGCACCGACAACTTCCCGGTTGCCGCTCAACAAGATGAACCAAAGAGTCTTCAAGACGGACTGACCGAATACTTGAGTTTAATGGCTTTCAAGCGCCCCGGGATGAAGGTGCTGGAGATAGGTATGTTTCCGGGAAATATATCCGTCGTAGATTGAAACTTACATGATCTAGGTTGTACTGTAGAGGCCGTTACATTGCCCTTACTTTCCTCGCTGATGAAGGAAGGAAGTGATTGCTGGCCGGTTTGCTACGACATCGCCAGTAGCTCGGCACAGGCAGATAAGGCCCTAGAACCGTGGCTCAATCGCATCGATTTCAGGCAGCTTGACATTGCAAAGGATCTCCCCTCTGAGCTGGAGACGAAATACGATGTCATCATCGTATCCACAGATATTCTGAGCCTAGGAACAATCAGTAAAGCACTGACTAACTCTCACAAGTTATTGCGCGACGGCGGCAAATTGATTATCTTCAGAACAAAAAGTTCAGGCCCGTCGTCCGGGGAACAACTAGAAAGCATTCTCCACGAGCACTCATTTACCGGTGTTGATATCTGCATCAATGATTCTCGTCTTGAAGGGCAGACTTCATTCATACTGGTTACAACCAAGACCACCGACGTCACTCCGAATAGCTCAATATCCACGTCTCTACATCTGGTTCAAGGATCCGACTCGCTATCGTCGCGGACGATCGCATCAGGACTGATGGGAGCGGTATCTCCAAATAACCAAGATTGGATCTGGTCCCACAGCACCATCGAGGATACCGCTATTAATCCAAATGAGACGTACGTAGTGTTGGACACTGCGGACAATAGTCTGCTTCTGAACCCCCAAGTCTTCACTCGCCTTAGGGAACTACTCAATGCAAATGTTAATATCATTTGGGTTGCCCTTCAAGACACACATTCTCCGATTGCAACGTCAATAAGGTCAATGATACAGGGGGCTTCCAGAGTCATTCGTCGAGAAAACGAAGGCATCACATCGCTGACAACCTTCGAGGTGGACGATCAAATCACTCCCACTAGCGCCCGTGATATCTGCCAGCATATCTCAAAAATCATTGTCGCTAGGACCACCAGCCAGACAGACTTCGAACAGGAGCATGAGTATATATATCGCAACGGACACGTCATGATCCCCCGTCTACAGATAGACCAAAAGTTCCTTAGAGGGGTCGGAAGTCGCTCCAAGGGGCAAGACAATCTTGTCGAAGTATGCTACCATGATCCAACTCGACCGCTGCAGTTGGAAGTGGAGACTCCTGGTCTTCTCAATAGTATCCGCTTTGCAGATGACCAGTTGGTCCAGGATCTAGAGCCATGGGGGATCCAGGTCTCTTCACGAGCGCACGGTATCAACTTCAAGGACGTTTTCATCGCTCTTGGTCAAATGCCTTCCTCTGTCACAATGGTCGGAGAAATGAGCGGCGTAGTCACCGCAGTCGGTAGCGGGATGACGGACAGATACGTCGTAGGTGATCATGTCATGGGGTTTTTCGCCAAACCATTTGCCAGCAGCGCTCGTCTCGATGGCAATCTCGCTTATAAGATGCCAAAAGGAATGACATTTAGCATTGCGGCCACGATTCCCTGTGTTTATACGACTGCATACCATTGTCTTTTCGAAGTTGCGCGCTTGAAGAAAGGGCAGTCAGTCCTTATCACGGCGGCTTCAGGAGGTGTTGGCCAAGCTGCGATTCAATTGGCTCAATACGCAGGAGCAAGTGATATTTTCGTGACTGTGGGATCGAAGTCGAAGAAGCAATTAGTGATTGATACATACGGTATACCTGCAAGTCATGTCTTCTCTTCCCGAAAGCTAGATTTCAAGCAGGGTATTCTTCGCATAACCAAAGGGCGAGGCGTGGACGTAGTGCTGAACTCCTTAACGGGCGACATGCTTACCGATGCTTTCGACTGCGTCGCAAAATTGGGAACCTTTTGTGAGATCGGAAAAGGGGATATTTACAAAGGCAATCATCTTCGGCTTAATCCTTTTGACCGTAGTGTCACTTTTGCGGCAGTTGACCTTGTCGCAGTAGCTCAGGGTCGACCTGAAACTGTATATTCCCATCTCTGCAACATTGTTCAAATGTTCGGGGAGGGTCATCTTCGTCCGTTGAGTCCAATCAGCACATACCCAATCGGTAAGATCGAAGATGCATTCCGACTGATCGCGGCTCGAAAGCACACTGGGAAAGTTGTATTGGAATCCCCAGAGCAATCAACCGTCAAGGCCACTCTTTCCGAGAGGACACAACTCGTTCTGCCGACGCACGCAGCCTACATTATTGCCGGTGGTCTAGGAGACATTGGAAGGAGGCTCGCGGTCCTCCTGGCATCACGTGGAGCAAGACACGTTGTGCTTCTTTCCCGTCGCATACCAGAGCCGGAACTAGAAAGAGATATACATCTCAGTGTCGCTTCATTTGGCTGTACTGTTCATATCGTTAGGTGCGACGTTACCAAAGAGTCGGATGTTTTCCTTTGTGCCGAGTATTGCCAGAAGAACCAGCTTCTTGTCAAGGGAGTAATACACGGCGGAATGGTTCTGAGAGATCGACCTTTCGCTACCATGACGCTCGAAGAATTTACTGCTCCTCTTGGTCCGAAGGTGTATGGTACAATAAACCTAGACAAGGCTTTTGCATCGCCAGATCTCGATTTTTTCATCATGCTTTCCTCATCCGCAACAGTCATTGGTAATGGCAGCCAAGCAAACTACGCGGCAGCAAATGCCTTTCAGGATGCCTTTGCCAATGCTAACGCCGGCAATGTGAATCAGACAACATACGTTGCCCTGAATCTGGGTGCCGTCGAAGGATCCCGAGCTGTCACAGCAACTTCCGAGACACAGAGCAATCGGCTCAAGAGTATATCTATCAAGATGGAGGAACTGTTGCTCGGCATGGAGTACGCAATGAGCCCTCAGGCCCGTCAGGACAAGTTATCACATGCAATCATGGGAATTTCCAGACAAGGACTTGCTGATGCAGGTGACCTGAGCTCGTTGAAAAACACCATCTTCAGCCATCTCCCAGCTGCTGAAAATGAGACTGGAGCAGGCAACACGGGAAGCACTGATATCACGCAGCGCATCGGTAACTGTTCGACAGCGGAAGAAGCTCAGGCCCTCATCACCGAGGCCGTAATCGCTAAGTGTGCTTCATTTTTAGGCTGTGGCGTAGACGAGATATCTCAGAATCAACCGCTATCGGAGATTGGATTTGACTCCCTCGTCTCTATTGAGTTGAAGAATTGGCTTTTGCGAACTTTCGACTCACCTGTTCAGACGGCAGAAATCTCTGGCGCATCTAGTATCATTGCCTTGGCCGCCGTAACTACGGATCGCTCACGGATGGTTAATGATAAGCCCAAAAAAAGGGTTGATGAGGCCGACACCAATATCATGAATGGCCCCAAGACCAAAACTGTCGGTCTCCAAGACTTTAAGTGCTGTGTTGCCACGCCACCTCCGAAACTCCCATTATTCTCCCTTGAGGACTACCTGGATTGCTACTGGCAAACGGTGTCAGGGTTCGCACACAACGATGCCGAAAGAGAAAGCCTGGTTAAGGCGCTAGACGAGTTCCGTACGCCAGGGAGCGTCGGAGCACAAGCCTACAACTCTTTGATCGAGCGAGCGAACGATTCAGACATAGAATGCTGGCTAGCAGACACGAAAACAAACAGTGTCTTCTTGCACTTCCGGCATCCAATTGCGCCGTGGAACGCCTTCATGCATACTCATCACGACAGCCCAACTCCCCATTCCCAAGCGGAACGAGCTGCTCTCCTGACGGGTGTAGCCTTTCAATTTCTGGTGGGCATGGAAAGAAATGAGATCGGGAATGACTGGTTGGGTCCACGGCCGCTCTGCTCGTACTATTGGAAATGGATGTTCAATGCTGTCCGCCGGCCGCGTGTCTATTGTGATGAGATGAAAACCTACCCCGAGAGCAGACACGTCGCTGTGCTCCGTAAGGGACATGTTTTCAAAATCCCATTGCAAGACGAGCATGGTGATCTGTCGCTGGAGCAACTCACAGGAATGTTCCAGGCAATTCTCGATGCCGACATAGGAGAGGACTCCTGGGTAGGTATATTGACAACAGATTTCCGCGACATTTGGGCCTCGGTAAGTTTTAAACGACTCTAGACTTCGCTCTCGGCTAACGTTGGCGTAGAATCGAGAGAAGATCATTGCGATTAGCGACGCCAACCTTGCCTATTTCCAAACTGTGGAAAAGGCAACATTTGTCGTCTGTCTAGACCAGGGCGCGCCCGAGACTAACGAAGAAAGAATAGCGCAGGGTATTGCCGGCGATGGCTTCAACCGATGGTTTGACAAAACGATGCAATTTGTCGTTTATGCGAACGGTCGCTCCGCACATATCTCTGACCATACCATGATTGACGGAACGACCCCTCTGCGCTTGACCGAGTTTATTCATGACGCGATCATCTCTCATCGGCCAGGTGGCTCGAGTACTAAACATCCGATCACTTTACCGGAGCACTTCCCCCTTCAAAACTTTTCTGCAGTGGACGATCATATGCACCAGGTCCGGCAGCGGTATCGAAAGATCACCTTGACCCGAGGCTACCGCTACGTCAAGACCACTGCTCTCAGCCAAAGTCTGGCGGCTGGCACCGGGTTGTCATCGAAGAATTGCCTCGACTTCACCCTGCAGCTTGCGGCGCGGATGCATTTTGGATACAATCCTGCGGCCTGGGAACCAATATCTGTGCAGCACTTTCACCGAGGGCGACCCGATCCACGACAGCCCGTCTCAAATAGTGTCGTGACCTTCTGCGAAGCAGCGCTCGACGATAGTGTGCCTCTAGCTGAAAAGAGGCGACTGTTGGCCGATGCGGCAACAGAATGGGACGCTGCGACAAAACGCACTCAGGATGGATCAGGTTTCTTGCGTCGCACCGAAGCCTTGCTAGGAATACTCGCGAAGATTGCTCCTCCTCCCGATAAGAATACCGAAGTGGTACATTACACAGAGGAACAACTGGCAAAGTGGAAATGGTCTGATTCTCTGGCAATGATCGTTGGAGCAGACACGAAGCTGCCGGCAGTGTTTACCAACGATGTATTCAATAGGGTGTACCCTGGAAACCTGTACCAGGTGCGCAACGAAGGGGAATTCGTAGACGCTGCGGGATATGTTATGGGCAGTGATTGTATCTGGATCAGTAACCGGGTACGAGAGAACTAGTAAGTCCTGATCACCGGTCACCACGACCATCTACGTCGATAGAACTGTTGCTAATTTGATGTATTAGTGTGGCACTATCCATTGTCGGCGACGCACATAAAGTCGGAAGTTACGAGAAATGTTTCCATAAGGCTGTTGATATCATTCGCTCAATCGTGATGGCAAAATAGAGGAGTCGGTCTAATTTTAGAGCAGCTGGGCGGCTTTTTTGAGAGATGGAAATGGGAAATGACGTCACGTCACGGATCAATAATCTTATGAAGGGCTAAGCTTTTCACACGCCTTCCGTTATATTTAAGTACATTAGTTGACAGTATATTTGATTGTATTTCTCTTCAATCATGACTTTTCCCATTTATGCATGTCATGCTATGGTCCGCGTAGACCATCTCATTCTTCTCCCTCCACTTTTTGTAGACAACTGAAGGGCCCGTCGCTTATAACCATTTATCTCTGTTTGTATGTCTAAGTAGGTCTGGCGCGCCCGATAGCTAGGGATTCCCCATTAGGGCAAACTGTCTATTTCACTACTACTTGCCCCTGATTGTGAAACCCCTGAGGATACCTTCTTCATCTTTTCGACAATTTTCAAGCCAGGGTGATCAAGATCGGAAATATCGAGTGTCCCAAGTAATGTGTCTCGACTTGTAATAGGAACAGACTTGGTACAGTTAGTCCAAGTACTGTGTCCTAGCGCCTCGTGCGCTAACCGCTGCAATTGGAATGTTTCGTTCAGGCCCCATTCTAATCTTCGATGAGGGTCGCTTCGTCTATACTTCTGTATACAGGCCACGATAGAATCGAGCGTGAGACCGAGGATAATAACGATACCCCCAAAAGTGAATATGAACAAGAGACCAAAGACGCTGAAAGATGTATGATCCGAGCTCAGGATTTTCTGTCAGGAAGATGTCAGTTTTGGCACAGATAGTGTATAGTCGAGACAGTTAACTAACTTGATTCACACAAAGGTTATCCTCGTCGACATTGGCGGGTGGGACTCGGTATTGCTTTAAGTTGACATCAGATGGCCCCGTCGCGGTATCGACAAATGTCCTCTGCATGGATGCCAACATGATGGAGAACCAGTACTGTACCTCAAGCTGCCATTGATCATCTGGAAGTGGCCCTTGGACACCAGACCGCACACGATATTGAGCGGCCAGGTTGACGTCCCCCCTTCCGACGATATCTTCCAACCACCAGCTCGCATCCACCATTGTCTGAAACCAATTCACGCGATTGAAAGCGTGTTCATCATCAAAGACTTCCTTGACAGAGTAGAATAGGTCCAACTCTCCCGTCAGATCGGTGCACACAGAGCTTCCGGAGGGTCCAGCTCGGCAATATTGACTTCGGTGCGCGCATCCCATAGGTGATCCGGGGTTATCTTGGCGATAGACTTGAATAGCGCTGCTTTCATTCGCGACAAGTGGATGGGAGATAGGGCCTGGCGTTGTGGCTTTGTACCAAGGGTCATTAGTTACGTTGGTGAAGTACATTCCGTTGCCTGCTAAAAAAAGCAGCTTCAGGTCTGCGTCTGCAACGGTGAGTTGAGGAATCGGCTCGAAGAGCGTGCCCCAGCTAGCTAACGAGCCGTTTTGCCAAGCAGCTGTATATGGCCTAGAGGATATCAGCTTAGTCAATGGTGAATCGAAGGGGGTTTGACCTACCTAATACTATATTTTGGAAACCCGCTAAACTCCCCTAGCGCATCCCTGTCGTCGTATGCATCATTCGAGACCTCATATGTGTGATTGCTATCGCTGTTTAGATGTGACCCATAAAAGTAGCGCGTGGTCGACCGAGATTCTGATAAGTTGTGTACGGAACTGTAGTTGTTCGTGGATAGAGGGGCGCACGTCAGGACCCTTCGATACTGGAACCTCTCTTTCGGAGGTAGATTAAGCCCCATGTCGAGATGACTGTCGATGAGCCCTGTGTCTAGAACTATATTTGAATCATTGCTGCGGCATATGTCCGTGTCTCGAGGAAACGGGCAAGTAGCGTTTTTAGATACAGAGAATGGGATAGTTTGCCGAACGAACGTTTGACAGCCAAGCGCTCCAGACGAAAAGTCTTTGGAGTAGCATTGCTGGGCGTACGTCGCGTCAACTTGCAGCTTTGTGTTTGTGTAGGGGCTGACGATAGTGTAATCATCGACTGCGTCAGTATTGCCATTAATCTCTACCCAAGCGCAGTTGTCACCTTTGAGAAGAACTTCGTTCCCAACGGCGATTTTTGATGAGAACCCTGAGCTAATAGCTGTTCCGAAAGTGATGATGATTGTGACTATTAAGACGGGGATGATGCGACGCAAGACATGCACTCCTCGCTTGTTCCATGCTTTCCCAAGTAGGAGAAAATTGATCACGCCACCTGTAGGGTCAGAGGTATTGCGAAGTATTGCCTGGATCTGATGATATAGCGCATCACCAGGCTTACTTGTGGAAGATAGTACAGAATGGGTTGCGAAACAGAATACGCGCCACAACTGTGTGCCGATAACTGTAACCGTGAGGGCTAAGAATGCCGTTAAGAGAGCGCCATCCGATTTTGTAAGTGTCAAAGTGGCACCAAATACTCTGCCATGCGACCAATTGGTCCACAGGCCAACATGAACCGCGTATTGCATAGGAGCCGCCATACCGGCGTAGGTGTACTGGGCAGAGTCTTCGACGAAACCCCCGGGATGTTGCCAACAATTTTGATGAATACATACATGCGTTCAAATGGACTTCGGCTATCCACTATATATCCCCTATCGGAATCTCATCACTATGAAAATAGACTGGTACCAAACCCCAAGAGCTAAAATTGTATTCGTGTGACATGCATATATAGTCTGGCATATATCCAGTAGCAGGTATGGCCAAAAATACAGGAATTGGCTTGGTCCCCACGAGTATAATGCTAAAAGAATTAGTTCAACTCTCAGGCATACGCTTGCTTGCCATCATTGGATCGATCCGAACAGCTATCCCGGGGTTTTAAGTTGATTAGCTGACACCTTGGAGAGGTGTGGTTACACTCGAGGACTGCTATAATTAAGTGCGACGAATTCACTGGCTATCATCTTCGGGGATCGACTCTCACACGACGTGTGATTGGGAGTTATTTTTGCTTATACACATTTGTTATAGTTAAGGTAGTGCTAGTGGGTGAGGGGTTGACTAGTTCAGGTGCCATGCAGGACATGCACTTACAGTAACCTAAGGCCTAGAAGACGGGAGCATTCTGGTTTATGTAGTAAAAATAAATGCTCGAAACTCAGGATGTACACCTTGATAAGCTATAGTTATATCTATAGATTTGTTTGCTTGAGGTTAGAAAATTGGTTTTGCGCCCCGGTCCGCCGCCCCGCTTACCCGCCGCTCTCCACGACACTCAACGTAATTCCGCAACTTCACCTTCTCAGCTACGTAGTCAGCTATACGTAATTATACCTGAAAACCATAATTTTTATTGGGCTAAGAGTAATAACCTCTATTCACCAGTTTGCTGCTGCTGTTTAGATATATGTTCGGTTTTTGATTGCACCTATGTAGCATCTCACAGCTCCAATGATTTACAATAAGCCCCAATGCTTGTGATCCGGTTTTTAAGACGCCTGGCCTCTCATGATTGGTCAAATGCGTCTCACCTAGTGTTTCCCCCGCGTAAAAACCTCTGGGTGACTTGAATAGACACTTGTGTCAGCTATACCAATCATCTTCAGAAAGGTTGCCGCTTTGCTATCCTGTATAAGAGGTCTATGGATAGAACTTTGGTGAGATACTTTAGTATCTATATTCGTTCAATTCTGTTGAATTCCTGAATACCTATGATACATACCATATGACGTCCGACAAGATGGAAGACAGAAAACCCATAACTAAGGCATAGTACCCCCGGTCTACAGAGGTTATTCCGCAGCGCTCTAAGACATTTGTGGTAGATGATCGTCACAGTAAGTGTACAGAATCGGATGGATTCCATCTTCTGGACTTAAAGTTCAAACGATCAAGTTGTAATATGCCTTTCTTTCTTTCTTTCTCTTCTCGTCCCTTACTCGACACATACTGCAAAGACTTGAATACGTGTCCCCTTTCTTATGGAGGAAGGACGCCAATGGCCTGGGTAAATGACATCTTGCGCAGAATGTGAGCTCGTCCCAAACTAATGGAATTTCCCCTTTTCTGCATTTTCGACAGAATGGATGTGTTTCCGGTTGTTTGACGCTTTTCCGGCAGTTGACGCACTCATCCGGATACGCGTCTTCTGAGCCACCAAAGTAATCTATCCATCGAAACAATAAGGCTCTATGCTTTTCTGATAGGTTCGCAGGATCCAAGAATTGTAATGCTTCGCGATATCCCTGCATAACAGGGCCTGTACGTAGTGGGGGACCTATCAAGTATTCAACGGGTTGACCAGCTGCATAACAAGCATTGCAGTAAATTTTCGATAGAGTTGGTGTGAACTCTCTCATATCTACTACCGTTGGTCTACTGCCATGTGTGCCGCCGAAACAAAGTGGCATAAGCGGCACGTCTCCTTGTCCCATACAATTAAGACACCAATCACCCTCAACCTCCGGAACCACTCCGCAATCGGTATAAATGAAGATGAATTCGCATCCTCTGCACAGTTTGATGAGATCGTGGTAAGCCAGATTGGGATTGGCGACCAGTCTCGCATGAATCCAAGGATTTATTTCGGCGTCCATAACTCGTAGTTTTTAGAATGGATCTCAGCTGAAGTCTTAGACGTATATACTATGGCTCGAATAAGGTCGACGCAGCTTTGTGTCTATAAATTGATGATAAAAAGGTGATTCTAGAAAACTTTGTGTTTGGAAGCGAAAGGCGGAATCTCCGGGTTGCTAGTTGTGTGGATTGGATGGTAGAAGATAAACATAAATTGCGAGTGGAATAAAGTCTTTATATAGACCATATATATGACAATGAAACAAAAACTCATACTTGAATTTGATGTTGCAAGTCAAAAAAAACTTTTTTTCTAACACGTCCAATCACACCTCCTTGCAATACCGATGGACAGGGCGGCATTCGCGTTACGATA
The DNA here is from genome assembly GCA_019843955.1 of Xylaria sp. 218_066. Taxonomy (NCBI): domain Eukaryota; kingdom Fungi; phylum Ascomycota; class Sordariomycetes; order Xylariales; family Xylariaceae; genus Xylaria; species Xylaria sp. 218_066. Next base: position 60,911 of record JADKYC010000130.1, on the reverse strand, counting down.
GGGTCAGAACACAAGCAATGCGCCCTTGCCTGTCCCTTAAATCTTACCGAATCAGTGAATAATAATTCATCCAATATCCGCTGCCTTTAGCGAGCTGGAATCTAATATGGTGGCCAGCCACTATTTTGATCGAGTAGTCGAGAGTTTATATCTTTCAAACATCGGAACATCCCTTAAGGTCAAAGTTGTTCAGCAACCCTGAAGAGGCTTGACAGACTTCTTGGCAACCTAGTTTGTTCAACGTGCACTGTACGGCTGTTGTCACCACAAGGACCAAAGTGATGAATGTGAATAAGTATTGAAAAGAGAAAGCAAAATAAATTGTTGGCCGCTCTCAAAGGAACCTCGCGGTCTTCGATACCTAAAACGTTTTATAGAATATATCCCTATCTCACTAAAAGAATTCCCACAATAGATTTCCTCATGCATACTACCTGATACTCTACAGCTACGCTTCACTCTGTCTCGGGATTAAGGAAGGGAACGCCATAGAAAACAGCTAGCTCGTAACATTTCGGTCAGTCATTACGCATCTTACCATTGTGAAACAAGCAGACAGCAATTCGCTCCCTTCGCTCAATATAGAAACCAAACTCAATAGGACTTTTTGAACACATACATAAGTTTTTTCGCAAGTTCTACGAGGGGTTTTAGTCTTCCTACAATCGATGGAGATAGGGAGATTCTGCTTCCTACCTCGTCCAGTGTACAAACAAACGAAACTATTCTGTTTGAAGAACGTGACGTCCTCCCATCTCCCGTCTTCACTCCCTTAACTCGTGGATGGCCATGTGTAGCTCGTCTATGAACACTACAGTTTTCTGTCAGCTTCTTCTCTTATGCCTAGCAGCAAACTACACCGGCCCTTCGGAAACCTGGTAACGCAGCCCTATCAAGTCAGGATTACGTGCTCAGCTCAGTGATCCGAGCCTAATCTGGGCGCAGACGTCAAATTGACGAACACTATCTATATGAAGAACTAGCGTTCTCGGCCCTAACATATTTGCTCGGTATATTTACTTTGCATTGTTAGGCATCGCGGGTTCAATTACTTCATCACTCTATTCACATCCGGACACTTGGACTGACAGCTACTGTGCTCAAACAGACAGCAGGTGGCCTAAAAGTGTCTCTGATCCAACCCCAGAAGTTTTGTGCACATAGCGAGGTAATGTGGCTCAAGGCGGCATGGCGAACAGAAAGAATCAACTCGGTCGCCCTAGCCGTTCTTCTCTTTGAAGCGGGAGGCAGGATTCCTGGCCCCTCCCTTACCTAGCTATGTATACGCTTCAACACTAAATCGTTAACTTCAACCGTGGACTCGACAGTTGGGAGCTGTACAAGGTATGGATTAATGGTTCACAAGTGGTAAACCGTTGATCAGCTGAGATCAGAGGTCTACCAGTACTCAGCGATGAACCAACGTTGAAACTTTCTGAGCGTTGGAAGATTCAGCTCACACAAATGGCCTAGTTCGCGCCCAGAATACCCGTTGATGACGGCGATAATTATAAAGGATCATTCACTCCGAACACCGATGTGTTGTAGTGCAAAAGCCCCAAGAATGCCGGACCCCTAGCATTGACTACGTAGGTTAATTAGAATAAGAGTTATAATAATGAAATAGCGTGGTGACTAGCTATGATCTCAATCATGGTCTTCTTTGTTCAAAGCATTAGTGAAACATACTGACTTCATGGACGCTATTCCCTTGTGATAACTAAAACCCAAAAACCCCAATCACCATTTTAAAGCAGACACTCCCAGGTCTAACAACATGTCGTTTTTACGTATCAACGCTGCGGTGAGATCCCCCTTTGCATTCACTGTCAACTATGCACTGGGGCGTACAGGTTGATTTACCTTCAACACAAAAGAGCGAGCAGACAATAGGCTGCAGCAATGGGCATCCCTCTAAAGAAACAGCACGTTCTTTCACCCTTGGTTCGAATACTTCATACTTTGTGTTACGGTCTAGCAAAGTTTATTCATGGTATCATACTGATAGAAGCTATCCCCGAAAAGAATATCAATGCATTAGCTCTGACAAGCGGATGAATGCCATGCAGCTATAGAACGCCTGATGCTTGCGTGCCGAAAATTCCCGCCCCAACCCTTCATTACCGTACCCAGTTGCTATTGAGATCATAAATGCATGTCATAAGCCATGTGTCGCTAAATCAGAAACCGTGCCATCTAGTCTTGATGCAAATACCCGCTCCCCTCCAAACCCATGCAAACCCGTAAACACAATAGACGACAGCTCGTAGGTCGTGATATAAATGCCAACCATGTAATTGGACAACCCACGTCGTCCTGCCATAGATCCCCCGATATTGATCAAATTCACTGTAACCCCTTGGGTTAAGCTGTCACAGAACAGGGCCGACCATTCTTTTGCTTTATACGCCGTTTCTTCCCGGCCGGCAGGCTAGAGCTACGGAACTGAGACTTGCGACCTTCGTAGAAGCTTCCATTAAAAACTTCCGAGAGAGCCTGTCGTTCTCGCTTCTTTGACTCGGCCTTAGCGGCTGGTGCTCCTTTCTCTTCATAGGTGTCTATGACTGTGTTGTCATATTCACCCACGAGATCTGACCCAAGGGCCTTGCCCAATCGCTCCTTGAGTCCCAGAATGGGCCAGACCGGGACACGTGCATATTCGATTATGACCTCCGTGTTGCCTGTTGGCGCCGAATCTGGCTCGTGGAGCATACAGAGCAAGGCTCTGGGCACTACCGCAGTATAGACAACGAAAGCATAGTCCTCCTCCGCTATCGCTATTAAACGGACCTTAACGTCACGGGGCGTGAACCCTGTAGCGGTCCTCATGTCGGTATAGACCGACTTCTGAGCCATAGCCACCATAATACCGAGGTAGTAAGGGTCCTCATCCGCGTTCTTTGGTGTCACCGCGTGTGAGCGCCAAGATTGCAACAGATAAACGGGTATATTGGGCGCCCCTGTCGGCCAATTCGTAATTTTCAGGTTGTTTTTCCTCAAGTGATCAGTAAACCTACGGCTAATACAGGCCAGGATGGGCGGGCCATTGTCTGCTGAAGCCGGCAAGTAGGAAACTGTACAGCCAATCGACTGATCTGCCGCCCGGGTGGTGGCCGAATCCCTACGATTCCATAGCAGTTTGTAACCCGCCGTTCCCTGATAAACGCGGGAACCGAATGAAATATCTAGTTCTGCGCGATAAGGGTCACAGAAAAACCCAGGGTAGAGTGTGGACAGCAAGACCGCCATGGCTAAATCTTTCTCCTTGGTATTTTCCAACATTATCGGCCAGTCAGCCATGAGAGTTTCAAGATTGCCGCCGATCGAAACAGCGGTCTGTGACATCCTTGGAGGACCTTGAGATGATGACGATGACGTTGGGGTCAAAGAAGTGATTGGCGTGGTGTGGGGAGGTAGTTGGACGAAGCGACAATTGAGCAGCTTGGTGTGGAGATCCGTCCATGATATTGGACGTGTGAACAGTTTAACGCCGGCGAAGTCATGCATAATATCATAGAGTGAGCCGATTGCCGGCCGTATGGGCCGCCGACGCAGCTTCTTGCACTTCGTCACCATTGCCGCTTTCATGGTTCTGCGCAGTTTGACCTGCGGTATTGGCTCACTGAGTGCTTTCATGGTCTTGGGATATTCTCGGCGCCTGATACCAGGGTTAATGACAGTTGCAAAGTACAATAGATGAGAGGAATAAGGGCTTATAAAACTCACCGACAAAACGGAGCCACGCTTTTAAATACAAAAGAGCATTATTTCACCGCAATTACGTTTAAAGGGCGTGGTAACTGTGACTGTGGCGCGCACGTATTTGTTAAATGATTTCGGCGGTAAAACGGGGCGACAAGAGTGGTAGAGTGGTAGAGTGGTGAGTGATTGGGGGAGCAGGTAACAGGGGAAGCGAGAAAGACGCGACTTGGAGGGGCATCAAAGGGAGGGGAGAGGCGTTTTATCCTTTCCGGGCATAAAGTGAGGTGCCACTGTTACGCGTGAGCAGGTGACTTCAAAACGCGGGCTGAACGAAAACCAGCCCCTTGGGTTGCTGGATGTGGTACAGTACGCTCCACTTGCCTACGTACGTGCCTAGGTAGGTGTCTCGGGTGTGAGCCATAGACGGTTCGCCACATTTGCCAGTTGGCGCGATTACTGTGCACACGGTACGGCTTAGCTCTGTACCACTCCCCAATAGTGCTAGCGGGGCTGAGAGTTTATCAAAAGAATGCAAGGCAGCAGAGACAGGAAGTGGGTCTTGAGTACTTCTTAGGTACAAATACCGGAGTACCTACCTTGCATCTTCAAGTTAGCCAGTTAGCCGAGATTTATCCGCCTAATACCTCAGTGACGTCCATCCATCTCCTTATCAATTTCGCGACGTCAGCCTTTAGCCACAGGTACCTAGGTAGGTAGGTAGGTAGCCTTGTTCCCTGGAGAGCCCCTCCACCAACTACGCCCATCCAACCGCAGCGAACGAGCCTCAGAATAAAACGGAACTCAAAGTCGAGCGGCGCCAGCTCCAAGCGGCGAACCATTGTTGAGATGCCGGTACGTACGATGTCAAAAGCAGACATACCTTGTGTCGAAGCATGCATGAATTGCTGTTAGGACTCGGAATATGAACTCGGACTTCGTCCCTCACACCCAACACCCACGATATACCATAGTTGGCATATAGATTGAACATGATAGTACAAGCAACCGATCGAATGAACCCCGTTTGAAGCTACGCTCCTAAACCATCCGCTAACCATCGACCTTCATTTAATAGGCCTACAACTCGAGGTTCAACGAAGACATGGACTATGTCCCACGTCTCATCGGCAACGTGCCACTTCTCCCTCTCCGCACCCGGACACGAGGGCCAGCGGAAGTGCTACCCTCGCCGAACCCGCCGCTACCTCCCAACGAGTCGCCAGAGTGGGGGGAGTCGTTCGACATCGCAGACGAGGCACTACAGCTCTTCCGTGCCAACACATTCTTCCGCAACTTCGAGATCCAGGGACCCGCCGACCGCCTGCTGATCTACGGCATCCTGTTCATTAGCGAGTGCCTCAGCAAGATCCGCCCCACCCACGGCGTCCGCGACGCCACCAAGGAGGTCATGAACGTTGCCCTCGACCTCAACTTCTCCGTACCCGGCGACCCGGGCTTCCCTCTGAACCAGGTACGTCTTGTACTCACTCATCCGGCATTACACATAAACTGACTGTTTGCACTCGCGCACAGATGTACGAACCGCCACATGACCGCCAAGATGCCGAACAGCTACGGCAGTACCTTTCCCAAGTCCGGCAAGAGCTTGCGACGCGGCTATTAGCACGGGTATACGAAGATAGCGAGGACGGGAAGCCGAGCAAGTGGTGGTTAAGCTTTACGAAGAGAAAGTTCATGGGGAAGTCCTTGTAAGGGATAGATAGGAAAGAGCCAGGAGCTCCAAACCTTTATATCAGATGAAACTAAGGATTAAAACCATCATACTAGGCCGACCCAATGGTACTAACCGAATTGCGTTGCGGTTCACGAAGTTCAATGACCATATTAAACATTAAAAGAGAGCTTTCTTCATTTCGAATGGGGTATCTTTTACCTTCTTAACTATTTCAAGTCTAAAGTGCGCCTCTAATGTCTCTAACGGTAGACACCATGCAACACTACTTCCCGTGAATATGCTTGCATATGTACATTTATATAATAATCAAGCCGTGCTTTGATCATCCACCTTTCGTTTTCTTGACCTCAGCTTTCCTCTAGCCTCCACCTTTCCCTCGGCAGGTTTGACTCTCCATGCGGTGAAGATGTATCCCTCGGCGCCACCCTTGCCCGACATCAGAGGATGTGTCCGTCCGGGAAGAACTTGCCACTTCCTCACCCGGCTCGTCTGGATCGAGGCGCCGAGCACCAGAGACGGGTTCAACGGGAAGTCCTCGTTGCCCTCCCATTTCTCCTGTTCCTCCATCGTCTTGTCCGCCAAGCCCTCGGGCATATTCGTGGCCCACGCAGCACGGCGTCCCAGGCTGTAGCAGTCGGCGAGCTCCGTCAAGGCCTCGATGGACTGCGAGTATATGGCGATAGGGGCGCCGCCCGCCAGTAAAGGAACGGCGTGACGCATAATAGAGATGGGATCCATCGAGCTGGCGACCACCAGCCCTGAAAACTCGCCCTTCCGGGTCGTGTCGATGATGTGTCGGGTCCTGACCCACCGCTTGCGTTTGCGGTGGTATGTGCTCCGGCGATTCGTCTTCCACGAGTAGATCTCTTCAGGCGTGGCGCTGGGAGGTGGCGAGGTGTACGTGCTGTCCAGCTCCGGTTCCAGCAGCTGCAGCCAGGATAAGGTCATGAGGTGCTTGGTGAGTGGATGATGGGGTGCGTGGGTTGGATTCGTAATGTCGAAGTCGTAGTATCTCAGAAAAGTGAGGTTAGGCTGGGCATTCGGATGTATATGAGTTATCGTATTTGCGTGCGCATATGGCACACCATCGTCTCTACGATGCCTTTCATGCTCGGTGGGTCGCTTATGTGATGCTTGGGGAGATTTTGATTGAGTTACCCCCTCAGATTCTGCCTTCGCTTCCGAATCATCGTTTTGCTTCACCGGGGGTTCAGTAGAACCCTCTTCATCTTTTACTGGGGGCTGCTGTCCACCGGTTGAGCCTCCTTGCCTGGAACTGAAGTGTTTAGCTCCTCTCTGCTCTCGATTCAGCTTGTCCACCTCGGGAGCGTAGAGAATCCCCATACGCTCAGCCATAGCGGCGACAAGAAGACCGCCCGTGTCATCCACCACAAGCCAACGGCCAGGGACCGACGTTTGGACCGTTTCGGGTTCCTCCATGTTCGTGTCCTCTCCAGCCTGTTCGGTCTTGAGCGTTGATTGCGCCTCGCACGGATCTGTCCCCCCGAAATGGACATTTGCCCAACATCCCAAGAGCCCAATCATTTCTTCCCTCATTTCCATGATTTTGGAGGCGTCTTTGTCTTCGAGGACCCAGTAGTCGAGCATCGGCACATCTAGTGGAAGTATGGAAAAGCGCCGTATGTACTTGCGCGTCTTGAGGAGCTTGTATTTGGCGAGCGAATACTCTGTTTTCTGGTCAATGGCGGTATGCGACAGCATAAGTTTCGCAATAAGCGCTCTCCCCGCGTCGGTGCCATCCTTTTTTAAAGCCTCGATCTCGTCTAGTGTAAGTGTCTGGCGCGCCGAAGCGTCAATCTCGGCACGATCTGTCGTGGCAACTACAGCCCCGGAGTCGGGGTCGACTAAGGAGTATTCAACCGCCGCAGAAGGGCCATCGTCTGTGCCCTCGGCATCGGGAACCGGTGTCGCATCCTCCGAGGCCGGTGTTTTTGCACAATCGGCGAGAGTATCGGCATAGAGTTCAGCGGCCGGCACGATGCGAAGCCGGTTGAAATTCTCACCAGGCTGCCTGTCTTGAAGCTCGTAGGTGAGGTGATACGGGCGCTGGATGATGAGGTTCGTGGGAAAGGATCCGTATTTTCCTAAGGATATGGTGCTAGGGAAGAAGTAATATCAGCAGAGAATCTATGTACGGGCGCGAAATATTCAATCATACGTATTTGGCGCAACTTGAAGTACTCGCAAATTGCCAGACGGGAGTCGGAGAGTCACCCAAGAATTGGGCTGCACCAGTGAGTGCATGTCGGCAGAACAATTCGGTTTTGTAGAGGACTGAAGTCGATGGATTGGCGGACGAAGAAAAAATAATTCAGCTGCTTGTCGTCGTTAGCACCCCGCCAAACGCCGCCGCCGCTCTCAGCGTCAGTGGACCGACCCCACTGATACTGGGACCTTTCGTGCAAGTCCACTTTGATTGGTTATACCTAGATGGTAAATACATGACGAAGTAAACTCCTCGTGTTCGCATCATGTAAAAAATCATGCAAAAAATCATGCAAAAAATCATGTACACTGGTCTGGTATGATATAATAGGTAGCGGGTCGAAGATATTTCAGACCTTTTGATCTACATCCTATGTTCTTCCTGTATAGCCAAGGCCCGATTTCATTTTCACTTCGGTGGGTTGACTATTGGAACTTAAGCATATGTCTTGATCTCGAAAGTATTGCAATTGAGGCGAGATAAGCACAAGTACCTATCGGTGTAAAGGATTTTCCCCAAGACAGGTCACTTGCAGTGGGAGATCCTTCATGGGATTGCCCTCTTCAGCCCAGTGCCGCCAAGCCTCACCAAAAGACTTAATTCCAAGGTGATCTATTACCGTTATGACGGTAATACCTGCCTTCTTCCTCTCCTTGACTGTGTCCCAAATGAATCCCAAAATAAGTCGCATCGGCTTGCTCAGACATAGATAGACCGATCCGTATGAATAATACCTCTGGGCCGATTTAACCCAATCCTCCTCGAGATGGAAAAACCCCCACTTCTTCTGGGCTTTAGGTGCTCGTTCCAAATGTCTCAGATCTATTGGAATCCAAGGGTTTACATTGATTGCTGCGGTAGAAATAGCCCGGAAAAAGCCGAGTGCAGCCCATTCCTTCGGTAATACGTAGACTAACTCGCGAAGGTTTGGTAGTTCCTCCTTCAACTTCGTGTGGAGTAAAAGGTATCGGGAAACGTTTTCAGTATCGAATCCGAGACAACGTTCCCATAGGTAACGCGAGCCACATCCCTTGACATCGAGAGCTATGTTGCTAATACACCATAGAAGGGGGCGGAGAGAGTACATCTCCAGGAGGGACAGGTGCTTCGGGATTTTCGTAAGGTATATCATATCGATTTCCCATCTAATGCAAAACCTGGGAATATGCGATTCGTATTGAAGGCCGTCAGGACCATCGTCAAAGTAGACCGCGAATCTAATAGTATGCGCATAATATACTAATTGGCGTCTCTTGAGTACTTCGTACCTTGCCTCACGACAAACTCTAATAACCGCTGCGATATCCCGCATCTGAGTAGACGTGATCCGTGGATATGTGGTGACTTTGAACTGATCAACAGTGTGGGTCAGATGGTCTAGTATGTGAATGAGAGGTTTCTTCGGGAAAGCAAATTGCTGCCATATCATGACTCGAAGCTCGGCAGGCAGACGAGAGAACAAGGGAAACTGGGCCATGCCCGACATGCCGTTAAAACGGATAAGCCTAATGAGACAGATTAGCCAGGTGAATCCATCAAGAGGACAAGATGTGCTATAGTTAGGCGGCTTGGGGCTTAAACCTTTTGATGTAACAGAATGTTAAACTAATTGCTGAAAGTCAAAAACCAGAATCGAAGAAATACAATCCGAGAAACTTGATCGACGTTTTGTGATTTGGGGTAGAAAGAATGCAATCAGAGGCACAAGCAAAAACAGAGATGCAGATAGATCAGATTCCACTTACGGCAGTGGTATTGAGAGAAGGTACATGACATCACTAGGGAAAGGCTAGGTGACGGTTAATTCTACCTAACAGAGGAATGAGGTTCCGAAACTACCTGTACTTTACAATCAAAAACTTCAACTGCCTTGGTTGCTACTTACCTAGTAACATAACGTACTTTTTTTTAAAAAAGGAACACCCTACATGTAAAAGGGGAAGTCGATAGTTAGCAGACTTGCCTAGATTATGCCCTTAGTTTGCATAGCTAACTTCCAAATAAATATTACCCCTAATATGCCAGCAGGGTTAGCATTTTGATTGGACCTTATGGCGTATATTGAGTCACAGGATCGATTCCGGCCCCCTTTTTCCTTCGATCTTGGGTTTTGTACAACAGTCGGATTCGTAAAACAACTGTAATTATTTCTCCCAAGGAGAAATGAATCATGTTATTTGACAAAGAAAATTTCGAATTCATGGTTATCTCAGTACTGCTACGGGGTATGAATATCAGTTTTAACGCCTTGGCATCTCAAGTTGCTGGACCACCTAAACGCCGTCTATGCAAGAGAGGTATCCGTTGAGAGTATAAGAAACCCGCTCAACCACGAAGGGAAAAAGGACCAGAATAAGTTGAACGTAATTTTAGTCTCTCGCATGGTACCAAGGCCCGTAATGTCCGATAATAATACCAATTACCGGTGCCTACGCTCGTTGTTCACAGGACCGTCAGCGCCCTCCCGTCGAGCAACCTCGTTGTTTGGGAGCTTTCCAAACTGCCACTCGGGCAGAGTGATGCCAGTCTGCTCATGGATCGTCGACATTAGAGGCGGCAGAAGCTGATAAACGTTGCGCATGGTCGCGGCGCTATCCTGGCCACCACTTCCACCAGCCCCAGAGCCGGCCTCGGCGCCCGTGTTCCAGACGCTGATCTTGGGCTGCATGCCCTGCACAGCCGCGGCATTGGCCTTAGCCAGCGCGACGTACGTGCCCTTCTCGATCATCATGTATCGCAGGAGGTTGTCGGGACCGCCGAAGGCCTGGCCGAGCTTGGTGTAGGCGTCCGCCATGGCTGTGATACCCTCGGCCTCCCTGAGCTGCTTCTGCAGGTTGGCGTCAGCGATCATGTTGGCTTTCTCGAATTCCGCCTTTGCTGCCGCCTCGACCTCGTACGCGCTTGCGTCGGCGGCTTGCTGTTTTGCCTCGCGGGCGATGGTCGCCTTGACGACGTCTGATGCACGCAGACGCTCGAGCTCGGCTGCCGCACGCTTGACCTCGACGTCCCTCTTCAAGTCCTCGTCTCGAGATTCCGTCGCACGCGTCGCTTGGATGCGAGCAATGTCGACGTCTCGGTTGAGGTTCGTCTTCTGAGTAGCCAGGTTGGCTTCGGCGGCGGCACGCTCGATGTCTCGGTCGGTCTTCTGTACCGCTGTCTCGGCGTTGATCTTGGCGATCTGTCGCTCCTGTTGGCCGCGTCTGTCGGCTTCACCCACGTTTCCTCGCAGCTGGGCGTCCGCCACGTCGATACGAGCCTGGTTCGTGGCACCCTCGTGGGCCTTCTGCGACAGCGATTGGAAGTATGTAGATCCGACCGCATCCTTGAGTTCTTTCACGTTGGCATTGTAGATCTTCAGGCCAAACTGGTCCAGTTCCCCCTGGATGTTGCGGAAGATGCGGCGCTTGAATTCCTCTCTCTCGGTGAAGATCTCTTCCATCGTCATGCTTGAAACTAGCACTCGAGTCTCACCCTCGATGATACCTTTGACGATATTCTCAAGGTATTGCGTCCCTTTGTCCTTCTCGGACGAGTCTGCTAGGAGCATGGCATATTTCATGAGAGCATCGCCGCGGTCCTCGTCGCCGGCATGGACCCCTGAATGTGATTCGGCTCCGAATCTGGAATTGGCACCACGCGCATTGACATCACTTCGAATGAATGGTAAGCATTCTGTGTAATGCGTGGAGCGGCGGAAGGACATATGACTTACGGGCCGATAGTAAATACTACTGGAAGCAAGAACTGCAGCTTCTCCTTGGTCATCGCTGGCCCATAGTCAGTTGGAAGTTCTCCGGATCTCCGATGGATGTGCGGAGTAACTTACCTTGCAGGTTCATGGCATAGTCGTGGGGCTGCACAGAGAAGCGAGTGCATCTCTGGAAAGGCCACACCCAAGCAGTCTTGGTGATGAGTACATTTTTGATGTTCATGCCAGTGATGGCAAGATACTATTGGTTTCAAATGTTAGCAGTCGTTTTTCACTATCACAGTTTCAGACGTGGAGGTCTATTCAGTCCCCTTGGCGCCGAGAAGCGGAAAAGAGAAGTAGGAAAATCTAAATATCTCACCTCATCTGGTGCAGCGATTTTGTAGGACATTTTGACGATGTTGTAGAAGAAATGAAATGAATCAAATCAGATAACCAAGTGCGTGATACTGGAGAGGTCTCTCTCCTTTATAGAGTGCTAGAAAAGGTCGAAGGCGATGAAAGGCGCTTTGATCAATAAGCTATCGCCAAGGCACGATAGTTAACGTGAGATGCGGATTAGAAAGAGGAGTTATTAAACAAACTTCTACTCTCTGCGAGGAGGCAGCTGCCTACTTATATAAAGATTCAAAGGTTGAAGGTCAAAGTTTCTTGAAAAGGTTGGAGTCGGAGTGAGGCTGTGCTAACCTAAGTAGGTGGCTAAATAAATGCATTTTATGTATAATATGTGCCTATTTGATGGGGTAATAAATGTCTTGAAGGAACAGACGCAGCAAGACTCAAGAGCTTGGCGACTAAGAGACGAGACTCTGACAATTGGGTTGACACATTGGGCTGGCATGTTAGAATGAATCATCGGCTCAGCTTCCAAAGCCGGACACCGAATCACCCCGCTTAGCTGTATAATGGCCTGTGTACATACCTCCTGCAGCAGGTACAAACTGTTATTTGCCCCTTTCTATTCCCGCTGAGCTCCCACTTAGACCTCTTTATTAACGGTCTGGTTGGGTGCCTGGGTACTTCATGCTCCAATTCCATGCAATACGCCGTATGGGACACTATAAGTCGCTTGGAAAGAAATGAGCCTCGGAAGGGAAAAGCTGTCCATTGAAACACCGCTGGAGCCAATCCCAGCTAGGCATCTGCAGGGGTCCGGTCCCTTACCGGTAGGCATATTGCGACAGTGGACAACACAGGTACCTAATGCACTAGACCTGAACCAGTGGCGTTGTGTAAGGCACAGTCCCAGTCACCAGACCTCTCTAACTTTCCCAATCCCTAGCTATAATCAATAAGTGCAGATGCTGATCCGTTCAAAAAGACCTTCTTACCAACTCAGATTTGCCTTTGTTGGGGAGCTCCGACTCAACTCAGCCGGTTTATTTACCTTGCGTACCTGGAACTTGGTTTGGGCATTGCCCCATATCACCTCACCACGCCAAATCATATGATGTCTGTGCGGGTAGACGCGCTGGATTTTGCATGTGCAAATACTACAATCCTGATACACTTACCAACAGATGTTGCCACACCAGCTCAAGTCATCATTCATCAAAGGTAGCTCATTGCAGCGTGGCGTCGGCCAATATAGGCGTCTTTCGCTTCCAATGTCCATTAACGTGAAGGAAATAATAAAGCCAGTGCCACGTGCCCCTTCCCTCTGGCCATTCCATTATCTCACCAAGACAAAAAACAATACCAAGCCAGTTTGCCCAGCAGTCCTTCTCATCTTGCCTGTTGCGGCCCAGCTCGGCTATGTCGGCCAGATGCTCTGCTGAGCCTGTTAGTGTCACCGGCTGAATGCAAGGCTGAATGTTCGTTGAACTCTGGAAACTTGTATTAGTATTTGATCATAGCGCGGGTTGATTCAGTACTTGTAGTAATAAGTAATAACAGGTGAACTCTGCTGACACATCCTACCTTGGCAGAGCCGCACGTGTACTGGATGTCTTGCAGAAATTGGCTCACCCGCAAACAGTTCCCTCCGTTCCTTCTCGGTGGCTGTGAAGTGCAATAAACCCACCTGAGTTACATGAGCTACCTATCGTGACTTCGTTTTAATCGGCCCAGGCCCCCTTTGAGGTAGTCTTCTGGAATGGTTCTACTGGTTAGTTTCGATCTTCCCCACACACTAGTAAACCTGAGCCCCATGAACCAGGTACCATCCCTGGGCAGAGGCGGAGCACTATTAGCGTTCGCTTAATGACAACCAGTCGTCTGACTTCGGGCGTAGATCTATAGACCTAACTACAAACCTGATGGGGCCTATCCTTTGACCTTGAGACTCTTCCATTCCTTTTGTCCTCAGAGATCAGAAACATTAAGATGGACTCTAAACGAAGCCCCGACGAAGAGCTACCGCCTCCTTATAGTGTGCATGCCGGTGACCATGCCTCGGCTTCACACAGCACACAAGAAGTCTCGTTGACTTCCCATCTACAGCAACATCTTACATCATTACCAAATCGCATTCGAATGAACCGAGAAGCCCGCTCGGTCCAGCAATCACTTGATGACGCATCTCTACTAGACCTACTGTTACCTGAAATCGATGACTTTTTAGCATACTTAGGTGGTCTACATAATACTCCCAAGCTTGCGAGTTTGACGCTCGTCCCCGAAACTGCCGTGGCTCAAAATGCTGTCCTCAGCGGTATGGAAGAGATGCGCCGGCGGGGTGAAATCTGTCGGGTCGCTCGCGTGAACATACATACGAGCAACGACGAGAAGAAATCAACGACCGGGCGCGACTCTAAACAGGACCCGAGTACCAGCGAAGATTGGTCTGTAGGGCGGGAGTTTAGCGACTGGGGGCGATTCGGCGATTCTACTTCTAGTACTGATCAATCCCAAGCACAAAACATGCTATGGTGGAGAGATGAGGAAATGGCACAACGGCTAGCACGTCATCTACAACCCCCGACGGAACCTGCCCCTCTCCAGACATCCGTGCAGGCTACCGTCGAGGAGCGGCTGCCGGCCGCGAAGCCACAGAAGGGATGGTTCTGGAGCAGAAAAGGCAGTGCATCTAGTAGTACATCCACATTTGCCACCAAGACTGTGCAGGCGGATGTGGAATCATTCCCGGGGCGAGGTAACGTAACACAAGTTGCAGCACAGAAAGATCGGGAACGAGAGAGCAGCGGTGCGAGGATGTCGGTAACCGCAGAGGAAGTGGCTTTTCGGATAGAGAATGATTTGGGCATTGTGGAGAGCGCCCGTGGGTGGGCTGTGGTGGTTGCGGTGCGCGTCAAGACATGAGCTCGACATGGGAACTATACGTGATACCCGTTACAATCAATTTCCGAACATACAACAAGAGACATGCCACTACAGTAGAACCACGTACCTGACACCTAATTACTAGTAATGTTATATGGTATATGAGTTTTGTCAGTTCCGATTGTACATATACTGCCTGGTTCGAGTTTTTTCTGAGATAAAGCGCGGCATCTTAGTGACGTTCGCCTATCTCAATAGAGGCTGCGACGTTGGCGAACACGCACGATCCAAACAAGGGTTTCACCATGCTCTCGTCTGGGCGAATTTTACTTAATAGACGATCCAGTGTTCATTCTCGGCTTCCTATTTAACATGTATTTGTAGAGCTAATTGTCATGGAAAGTAAGAGTATTCAAACACAATCACAATTGTTAATATATATGTAAGTTGAAAAAAGGCATTGGTTGTACATTCGTAAATATCGATCAGTGCGCAATCACAACCTTGTCAACTTGATTTATCACTAGGCCTGGAATTCGGTCTCTGCCCACCACTGGCGCAGTCCATCAACATCACACCAGGGGAACTGCGTGGGGCTCCTGTACCACCAGTTCTCGCCAGGCTTGGGCCGGTCGCTTGCGTATTTCTTAAGACTGCCGCCGTCGAAACGGTGGTTTTTTACTCCCAAGAGCAAAACAACGCTTCCGACTTGCGGGTTGAACAAGTGGGGATCAAGAAAGACAGTAAGTAGCACCTGCTTGTCCGTCGACGGGTCCGTAAGTCGAGCCTGTCTTTGTGTGTAAGGTGGGATGCCGGCTGGCTCCACATCCGAGATTGCCGATACCACGCAGAGGACGTTCACGCTCCAGTTTTGTTTGTACGGGAGGTTTGGGATGGAGCGCAGTTTGGTCAGCTTTACAGGTCGCGATGGATCGTTGATCGGCCTGGGTACATAGCCAGAGCTTGCGGTGGCGTCTCGCTCGTTGTCCACCATGGCCGCTGCTACTTCTTTCCTGTTGAGAGCTGTCTTGTTCTTGGATATAGCCATAACTTCGAAGTCGTCCATATCGGCTAGCCCACTATCTTCACTGGTCGCGGGTTTTGCGGCTATAGTTTGGCGAGGAGGTTCTACCTTCTCTGGCCTGACTAACTGTGGCAGATCCGGAAGATGTTCATGCACTTCAGGGGCTTCGATTCCAGCCTCGATGTTGTCGAGGCCAATTTCTGCCTGCTCGGCCATGGAGGGGTCGGTCAATGTGTTGTTCCATCCCACCATGACAAGACTTTCAACTATTAGGTAGACCATCTGCCTCTTCTTCTTTTCGCCGGGCTCGCCAGCGTCACTATGGTCCCGCGGTGAGCCAGAGTTTACTTTGGCGATGTCCCTCCATTCGATGCGGAATTGCTGCAGTCTGACGTATGACCCGAAAGAGATATCACCGCGGTCGACAAGCCGGTGCATCTCAGCGGACAGCAGGGCCTGGATGCAAAGCTCGCCATCTCCGAGAAGCAGGCGGATGGCGCGCCATCGTTGTGACTTGGACGTGTGGGCTATGTCGACGCCCTCGACGAGGAAGACCGAGTCGGGGACGCAGAAGCCGGTGCGTAGGATGTCGGCGATGAGGGGTTTGGGTTCGAATGGCTCCGACGCGATGCACGTTATATCGGAGGAATAGGCGCTGGGAATCTGGGGAGCCGAGGCCGACATGGGTCCTCCTTCGATGCTGTCATGGCGTTAAGGTGTGACTAGAATTCTAGACGCGAACGATATCTGTTGATAGCTACTTCTGTTAGTAGATGTCGCATTTGAGGTGGTCCGGGTGGGGGTTGTTCTTGTATAGAGGGAGCTAAGACGCGACGGACTCGTGAACGTGGGGCAGTGGATACCTATCGGTACCTAGATTTAGTGATTTCAGGTTCGATATTGCAAGGTGGGTACCCACTTCTACAATGGATCAACGAGTCAGTTCAATGGCTTCTCCAGAGTTCTGAGAAAGTCACGTGATGTACACCTCTTCATATATTGTTCTCTCTGTCATTAATTTCTTGGGAGGGCCTGTATAAATTATGGCAAGTCGCCTTATATGTTTCTCACATACAAGCAGACGGACGCAAAGAATGCTTGCCCACATTCAATCTTCTGATATGCAAGGTCACTGTTCAATGGTCTTGCGTCTTGTTTTTGTTCTTATCTGTAAAGAATACCGCCAGATTCAATTTTCCTATGGAAGACAATACAAGTATATACAGTCATGAAACAAACTAAGAAATTGGATTAGGCACAGCAAAGCACTAAACCATGTTTCTCCCCTATTATCAACATAAGATTAAAAGCAGGCCTAAAAAGACAACTATATGTCCTTATAGAAATGCATTGTACTTAGTTTTGTTTTTATCGAATTAAAGAAACGAATCTCCGATTGGCTTAATTATTAAAATCACATAGCAAAAGCTGTCAGGTATAAATTCTTATGCGTTTGTAGCTGAGCTAAACTTGAAATATTAGCTGAACAGAAAAACTATTGTTCCTAGCCCTCGAATGCAACTTTGTCGCGATATGCAAAACCCACTCTACCTTTGTACAACCTGTCTCATTCTATACGCCATATATATAGCTAAGCAGCTACTGTTCCAATTTACAAGCTAAACTGTCTTTCTTAGGTGCAGTGACAGTTTCAACAAATATCTTTTTCTTGGGTATCAAGAAAAAAAGTGGTCTAGGAGGCTGTATAATCCCTCAGCTGGCCAATGCATCTACTATAAACCAATACTTCATTGTGGAAGCCCACTTGGCGCACCAAGGGATAAGTCACAGCAGATGAACATTGGTCATACCCCCAGTTCCCCACAAACCTGATTGTAATGGGATTCGAACCCATTGCTTCAGAGTTATGGTACCTATTGGTATCATGCTCTCAGACTACTAGACCACGTTGGTTAGGGAGGCGTGCAACTACTTTGCTTTAAGTACCACCACTCTACCTACGCATTGTTCTCCTAGGCAACGATGGTAAATAACCCGATAGGTCGCACCAACTTCTCAGAGTGAATGCAGTACCTGAAGCCCTTGCATTTCCTATTATTCCATGTCTTCTAACTTAATCTCGTCCATCCCAATTGCTTCTCGTTCATTCTCGCCCACGTCAACATGCCGCACCATCGTCGTCTTCATCACAAGCGCTATCGTGGCAAAATGTCTCTTAGAACCGCTCTAAGCACCAAAAAGCTACGGGAAATTGTACCCAAATCGGGCAGTAAGCTATAGCTTTGTTTTCTCTTCCTTGTCCCCATACCAACCAATCGGCAGTGAAGTACCTCGAAAAGGACCGAGTTATGCACAAACCTCGCCGTGACAAGCAAGTGTGTCGCGCACTCACAAATACCGGTTATGAGCTTTCGGCCGCTGGTCTTCGCCAGGCATTTGTACCCATGTTCCAAGTGGCGACGCCGATCTTTATCGATGCTCGTTCCAAGGGCGGAGATCTCTGGGACATGCTCCTAACGGTGCAGCAGCAGCTTGATTGGGCGCGCCTCCTGGCAGAGCCTGTGTTTTTCGAACTCTTCACGCGCCTGATTGAATACCGATATCTTTGGGAGAAGAAGCCGGTGCACCCATTCTTTAAGTACGATCTATATGCTCCCCTGGTAGTAGAACTCGTGAAGTTCCGGAAAGCGGTAGGCGATTGCCCACAAGAGGACGGCCTTGATAGCGCCAACTATAAGTCCTGGATTCTAGTAGATGCCGAGATCTACAACGTGCTTGCGGGCGGCTTAGAGGATGAAGATGGTGACATGCGAATGATCCAACCTGACGAGCGGGACGACCTTGTCCCACACATGCAGAAAATGACTATTGAGAATCGAGAAGAAAGGGTTGAAATGCAATTGGACAATTAAAGTAGGCAACTCAGACTCGACACGCCAATTCGCCGTTCATCGACCTTCCGCTCTGCTTCTCCTATCTCACTAGTCAGCCATCTTCCATCGTAGCCAACAGTATACCTTCTCATCGCATCATGAACATGGAGTCTCTCAGGGCTATGCGTCTAGCTCCTGAGCATTCTTTCGAGAGCATCTTGACTGGTATGTGATGGAGATATTCTCCGATTTAGGCTCATGCATTCAATCCTGTTATCTTGAGGCGGTACTAACGACGTGTAGTTATATGACTTATAGTAGTACGATGCGGTATGGAGGACGTTGTTCCTCAACTCTTTCAGGAACAATGCTTGGAGTCGGCAACAAAACAAACGAGGTGCCCTGCCATGTCGTGGTAACCCATACAGAGCAGCTACTCTGGCGACAACTCGATAGACTGTGCGTCACACCTGACTAAGCCTACCTATGTATGGAGCTCGTACCCTTAGTTACCTATGTAGGCAGGTATCACAATTAATTACGTCGGCCTTCTGAGGCTCTGTGGGCTTCTGTGAGCCATCAAGGTGTCTGAACTCGATGGCACTTTCCCAGCCGAAGTCTCCACATCAAACATGTAACTGTGGAGAACCGTGGACAAAGTGACCTATGATAAGACACTAATTGCCAAAGAAAAGAGGTAATGCCGACCACCAAGGTCCTCCTTCCGTGGTTAAGACAACATTGGTGCATAGGATGATGATCAGAAAATCTGCGAGGATAAGGGGCGATAAGCTCACTTGGAAGGCGGTCCGGTGAGTTGTTGCTAAATTTTCAAGCGCAACAGCGACCTTAAATAACCGGCTGTGTTCTGCCCCCCGGAGTTGATCCAGTACTGCGCAACTTCTTCTTCCTAGAACATCTCACTTTGGACACAGAAAGCCGCATACAGTTAATTCCAATATGGGTTCGGTATCAAAGGAGAGTGAGCCCCAGGAAGGCGATAAACGTCTTCCGGTTACCCTCCTAAGCGGGTTTTTAGGTGCCGGGAAAACGACACTCCTGGAGAAGATCTTGACAGATCCAAATCATGGCCTCCGAATAGGTGTTATCGTCAATGATGTCGGCGCCTTGAACATAGATGCCGCATTGCTCTCTACCCACGATGTCACGCGCAAGGAAGAAGAGGTCGTCGCTATGCAGAACGGGTGCATTTGTTGTACTCTTCGTGGTGATCTCCTTGAAGAAGTGGCCCGCCTCGCTGATGATAAGAGAGTCGATTACCTGGTCATCGAGAGTTCGGGAGTGAGCGAACCTATGCAAGTCGCAGAGACGTTCTCTGAAGAGTAAGAATCCTGATGCTACGCAAACGTAAACAAACGTACTGACCATGACAGATTTGCTGACATGGCAGTTCTTGCCGGTCAAGATCTCGAGAAAGATGATGAGAATGAGATGAGCAGGGAAAAACGAATGCGTTTAGCGGAGATCCTCAAGGCCGGTGGGCTGCCTAAAGTTGCGCGACTTGATACGTGTGTCACCCTTGTCGATGCAGTTAACTTCAGGAGTGATTTTGCAACCGCCGATATGCTAGTGGACCGACAGGAAGGTGTTCCAAAAGAAGACGACCGCAACATCTCCGACCTCCAGGTCGACCAAGTAGAGTTTGCTGACGTTGTTGTCATCAACAAATGCGACCTGGTGTCTAAAGAAGAGATCGATCTTATAAAGGGTGTGGTTCAGAACCTCAATCCTGGTGCCACGATCATCACCGCTGTGAAATCATTCTTTGATCTCCGTGAAATTCTCGATACGCGTCTGTTCTCGTACGAGAAAGCAGCTTTGAGCGCTGGATGGCTGAGAAGTCTTACCGAGGAGATCAATCCCGAGACGGAGGAATATGGCATCGGTACCTTTGTATACCGTGCTCGACGCCCATTTCATCCCGAGCGACTCTGGAAAACGATAAAAGATGTCTTTGTCGTCATCCAGACAGAATACGTTGACGAAGAGGAAGACGACCACGCCAATCATGACGGAGAGGCCATGGACACTACTGAAGACGATGACAGCGAGTCTGGGGAGTCATGGGAAGATGAGTCTGACCCCGATACGGACGATGAGCAGCCGCAGCTGGATACCAAAGCGCGTCTCGCATGTAAAACTGCCGACGAAACGTTCGGTCCTCTTCTGCGGTCCAAGGGGTTTATGTGGCTAGCAACCAGGCCCAGAATGGTACGGAACCTTGGCTCCTCTATTTGCATATGTCGTGGCTAACCGTTTTCAGTTTGGCGAATGGTCTCAAGCAGGCGTTATGCTAACGATCTCCGGCGGAGACCTGTGGCGTTGCGAAATGCCTGAGAGTGAATGGCCCGACAACCCCAGGGCGAGGGAGGCCATCAAAAAGGATTTCGGTGTTAGATGGGGAGATCGACGCCAAGAGTTAGTCTTTATTGGACAACAGATGCGCAATGGCGGGGAAACACGTCTGCGGAAGGCGTTTGATTCATGCCTCTTGAATGATGCAGAATTCAAAAAGTGGGAGAAGGCTATGAAATCCAAGAACCCCCAGCCTATGCTAGATCGACTGTTTCAGGATGGTTTTGAGGACTGGCTACTTGAGGACCACGATCACGATCACGATCACGATCATGATCACGGTCACAACCACAACAACGGTTCTTATTAGAATCTATATACGAACGATAAGTGGTAGGGGTTACAAGGTAATGATCTATTATACGAGTGAGAACCTGTGGACAAACTCCTTATACTTTAGGGGCCGTGTATTTGACCTGAGCTTATTATACCTTTGCAAAGCCGCGAAACTGTCAGACAAAAAAGGCCTCTCTGGCTCATCACGTTGCTCCATATTCCTTCTTACAACGATGACTAATTAAGAAAAGATCGTAGAATAAGCAAAATCAAGCGACATCCTGACACGATCCATGTTCAATGCCAGTAGCCGGACACTAGCTCACAACCTGAACGACCGGTAGTGAAGTAAATTTGAGAGCCTAAATTCTGATATGTTGTCAAAAATACTAAACCCTAAACTAGCCCCTTCTGGCGCCACATGAAAAGGGTTGTCACAATCTGACAGCTCTTCACCCAACCTCCCGGGCTTATGGAGACAAGATTCACCTGAAATATTGTATCTATCTCGTCTTATAAAAAACTTGGCTTCAAGCATAGGGAGAGATATCAACACTACGCTGAGTCTAGGAGTCGCGAGGTCGCGCTCTGATTGATTTTGAGAATCCCAAGAGTAGCGGCTATGCTCCTCAACATAGCGCGAAATTTGGCATAGAGAATATCTCTTTTTCTTTTCTATTTCGCCACGCCGATAAGCGTGTAGCCAAATGGTAGTTTGTACGCGCTCGCAACATGTTATTCGTTGTCTTTAACGCTCAGCAACGGCCTTGGCGCGGGAGGCTTTTGTGACTCATGACTGGGTGGCGCGATAGGCTTTTCAGGCGGATGTGATGAATTAGATGCATGCATAGTCACCTTAGATGTTGGCGGTCTTACATCCAAGGAATATTGATCGATATAACTCTTGCAGTTTAAATGTGTAATTAACCAAAAGAAGCTGGGATCTAACCGCAACAGGTTTGCTATATCATAGCGATGATAGATAGTAGCTGCGGACGCTAACTTGGTCGGTGCACACGCCGATCCGGTCCATCTCCGTCTTGGCGGTTGCCTAGGGCTGATACTTGGGTAGGATCCAAGAATTTGAGTAGCTGGAACATGATGCCAAGCAAAGCTTCTTTAAGCGAGGTTAACGTGGCCAAACGGTTTGCTACGCGTCAACACACGAACGAACTGGGGAATTTAAGGGGTCAGTGATTCTCCCATTAGCGCAGGTTCTATTGCCCTATGTCTACGTACAGCATCGTCAATAGAACAGAGGTTGCACACATAATACGATTTCGTCGTTACTATCTAAAGCGTGCTTAGCAGAGATTATATGAACTGCCGCAATTATTACAATATCCAACCCGTGAGAAGCAATGTAATTGGTCCAAGACTCGAAGAGTTTGATGTGGCTAGCGTACTCTCCGACAGTAGTACTTACGCCTTGGGTTTCATCTGGATTGCTTGTTAGTTCAGCTGAAGCGGTTGTTGTAAGACTGTTTGTGTCACCGAGTTTATTGGCTTGTAACGCTTAAATCATTTGTTGTTAGTCCATCTGTAAGACTGTGTTCGCTTGCGAAATTTAGCTCTGGAGTTGGGGAGGCCCTTCAGACAGGGATGACTGGCTGGTTAAAGCGCTATGATGGCGTATCTGGACCGTAATGGCCGTAGGAGTTTGAACAAGAGAACTCGCTTGCGATTTCCAAGATATGACCAAGTGATGAGCAGTTGAAGACGTACGCCGGGGAATAAACGTGGAAAGTGCCCACTTCCTCGAGGACGGGGAAAGCGATTTTCTCGAAGCCGCCATAATAACTGTCGCCCCCATCAAGAACGATATGGCCGACCTTTCGCAGCTCCGGAAAGAAGAGATTTTTCAGTCCCTTGCCGCCCAGAATATATAAGCCCCCGTCAATTTCTGTTAGGGCGGGTGCGGAAATCTCAGTAATTCCATCGGTATTGGTGACGTTGAAATCTCCAAGGACATAACTCAGGACTGGTAAATCTATCTTTCCCTCTGGTGGAGTACTGAAGGGCCCATTATCGTAGATAGCCACGCTTCCGGCGAATTCTAGCGCGGGGAAAGAAATAAGCCGGCTCTCTGTATCTCTTCTCCCCGCGGGACGGTAGGAATTGACATTGTTCCCGACGACTAGTGACTCGCTTACAATCTTGAGTCCTGAAAACACAACGTTATCCATACGCCGATTGTCTACAACGCGAATGTTGTCGGCTGTCTCTAATTGCTGAAGTCCGCCGTAGTAGAAACTGCCATCGTAACTTTCATAGTCCGGAAAGAAGCCGCTCAAATCAGTCGCTTCAACGTTGAGACTAGAAACTGAAATAAGGTTCTTGGCATGCCACTCGAGGTAATCTTCGTCGTACTGCCAGGTAATGTTCCGCCATTCAAGGTTGTCGATTTTTCTTACTGCCGGGAAGTCTATTCGCCCTGTAATTTGTGGACTTGCGAACGACAAACCCCCTAGGTGCGTAACGTTGTAGAGTTGGAGATACTTTAAAATGCTGTTGTCGTGAGCGATAATAGTGCCCGTAATCTCCAGAGGACCGTTGAGTATGAAATACACAAAGGCAGGGTCGAGGAGGATGTCTCCAAAGATAGTATTGCAAGTCTCGAGTTCATCTAAGATCTGGTAATTTGGATTGGCCACCACAATAGTACCCCCTTCCACACCACAATCTGGGAGAAAGTTAGCGGCAGAGGGAAGGCACGAAGTGATATGTCCCGTACCTGCGAATGTTATCCCTAGCAAGGAGAGAGTGCAAACAGCTGTTGCCAACCTCATCGTAGCTACTCTTTGCGCATACAAACAATGGCGATGGAAGACTTGGCTAAGGGTCGACTATGTACCACGCATATAGAGACGGCTAGGGCCTCCACTTAAATGCGGGAACGTCGAATGTTTTGTATTGAATTTAGAGGCCTTACCGGATGCCACCTATTGAAAACAGCTGTTATTAGGACTGGACTCATCGCAATATCAGGGCACGGCATCAGCTTACTCTTGGCAGGCCGTATTTACGGCGTATAGGCGCCAACGTTGCAACGTGAAGTTGATTGGGCCAACTGCACTGGTAGAATTTCACCCCCGATGCGATGACCCTTATATGCACTAATTAATCAAACGATGCCACATCCAACGCTTTCCCCTATGTAGACCACTAGGAACGCCTCATTTTTGGTTTATATACTTCAACTCTGCTCGTGATCCACCCTGCTCCGTGCTACCTCCGGGACCCATAACTCCGGACCGGACATAGTGGAGGTCTGTGTATACATGCTTCCAGGATCGAGGTTAACACACCACTCACACAGGTACTGGGTTCCTCAGGCGAATAGATATATTCGGCGATCTCCAGGACCTTCCGACCATCACGACAATCACCAGAGAACTAACGAACCAAGGCATCTGAGACCGGGTACAACGTTGCTGTAAGCGTTAATATTCGACTCTAAGTGCTCGAGGTGAATCTGTAAGTTTGCCCTAAGATTAATCACATCATGGCGTATTAATTAGTTAACCCAACTTGAGTGCCTAGATGATCTTTCCGGTCTTCTGCCCCTCTCGTCAAGAAACTATTGTGTCTATAAAAAATAACATAGCGTATATATTACCGCTCACGAGTAAAAAAAAGCCTCACTAATGTTGTACGTTGTACGAAATACGTAAGACCCAGACTCGATTCTTCCCTTTGTCTTCTTTAATCTCATAGCATATGAGGTCTTTGATATTAGATCAAATCTGATCACACTCATATGCCCATTTGGTCATATTTTCTTCCCGGAAGCGTATCATGATGTAGTAACTGTTATATTCCATTTGTTTCTGATTTATTCGCGCCCATAATATAGTCACTGACCCTGGCTTAATTATCGTAAGAGTATGTAACGAAGTTTGAGATCGTCCAATCCTGTTTCTGAGCGAGCTACTTGTGCCAAGTTACTAATGGAACCAATTAACGCAATGTTACACGTGCCTAGGATGTTGACCCGCAACTTACGTGAAGAGCCATAAGAATGTAGGGCCGCGTGAGGGTTTGTGCGACGTCTCAGCTCTCAACTCACCCGCATCTACCCGATCTCACGCAGTACACCGACATAGGGAATATGATGGCGAAGCCAAGCCTGGGATAAATGGAGAGAAGCAAGGCCAATTTTATATATAATCTATATATCTCTTATCTGGATTGAAAAAAAGATAAATATTTCATAAAATCTTTAATACCTGAGAAAATTGTTGCGTTTAGAATATTCGTACGAGCCTCGTTGCACTCACTCTAAGATTGCTAACAGACAGACTTAGGAGCTCTTCATTTAATTGACATGCATGTGGTTTCTGTTAAGTTTGATATCATTGCGTCAAGTCCAGACGAAGCTAGGCGAGTCATCTTTACTTTCGCAACTATTTCTATCACCGATTTCTGTCACCAATTATAGTAGTGTGGGGATTAAGAGGACATTGGTCTTGATGTGTATGTGTATATTTACTCTTAGGTGAATTCACTCATTGGTCGGTTTTCATATAAGAGTTGGGCCATACGCATATGCGTGCGGCCCTCGATTGCGATATTTTAGGCGCACTATCCTATTAGAATCATCTTATGCCTCCTCAAAAGTGTGGTTTCAATTCAGCCCATCGGTCATAAACCTAGTCACAGAACTATCCGGGACCGACGAGAACTCTCTCGTATTAGTAGATAGGCGTCGAACTATTGGTTTTCTACCCGAGTAATATTTGCTTCTGCTGTCCGGTGCTACAACATGAACCCCGCACAGCCATACCGAGATAACCGGCGTAATTCCAGCTCAACGTTACGTAGGAGTATATTGTAGATAATGGGCGATGAACTAGCTCTTTTCGTAGAGAGCCTACAGTCATCAGTGTTCCAATGTTCTCGCAACTGTTCGAGATAACTTCAACTTCTCGGCCTGCAGTAATATTCTGCTACGTGAGTTTAACGGACGAAATAACCCATGATTACATGAGAAAACAACAATTTGGCAGAAATGTTTATCTTGGTTATCATGGTCTTTTCTTTTGTTATGGCCGTGCGACCTATTGCCTTTACTGTTCTCTTTATGCTATATCACTCGACCACCCCACGGGCGAATGGTTGTTGCGTGGCACTATATAGACCACCAGAGCTATTACTTAAATTAGTTTAAACGGTTTCCTCTATATTATGCCTTGCGTCAGTGCATCAATAGTTTCAGTAGCGCCCTACTGCTTCTAAGACATAATGATCATATTGTATTTCTACAAGTAAGCTCTCAATGAGCGGCTGAACGACCCCGCTTTGAACCGATAACAAAGGTTATGTATAATGGGTATAAATACCGAGTTTCAAAACTCTCGGTGACCAATCTTCCTTTCAACAGTTCACCTGTCATATGGTGGAAAACTGAACAACCCGCCAGGTTGTAAGCTATCACTAGTATCACTTTAGGCCAATCGCGTCCCTGGTTTCTAAGAATTCCGTTGTCCCCTTAGAGGTTACTTCAAGATGTCCTCACGCTGGCAGATCTTGTCTCAGAACGTCTCCAATATGACGATAAACGACTCTCCACACCTAGAGCAGCTATTGAGCTCCATCACAATCACTCAGCTGATTGCCTTTATTTTGGGGGCGTTCTGGTTGCTGTCTTTGTGGCGCTCCGAGACGCCGACAGTTTCCGGAGCGCCGGTCCATGGCCGTCTGTGGCGCTGGGAGCCAACCTTTTGGCTTCAATCTCGCTTCACCTGGGGTGCCCGTGACATCATTAATAGCGGATATGACAAGGTAGAAGGCATCTATGGAGTCGATTAATTGCTATACTTGTCTACTTAACTCGCTAATGCCGAACGCTCTGAACCTTTAGTATAAAGACCGCCCGTTTGTAATAAAACGCTACGACATGAATTTCACTGTGTTACCACACAAGTATCTTGAGGAGTTGAGGCTCGCTCCGGAGAGTAAGCTAAGCGCGGCGAGGGCACAAGTCCAGGTCCGTTTTGGAATACTCTGAACCCTCGTCGGTTCGAAAATTCTAACCTTAGCAGAACATCGGGCACAAATGGACTGGTACAGACTGCATTATTGGTTCACACCTTCACTTTCGGGCACTCCAGAATCTCAGCGCCGAACTTCCCAAATATCTCGACGTAGCTAAGGCCGAACTAGACTATGCGTGGGGCATAGAAGTCCCAGACCCGAGAGGTATGCAGGATTCAATTACATACTAGCTAGCTACGTTGGACCTGACCTATTTTATCAGATTGGCAAGAGTGGGATGTTCAGTCATCCATACGAATGTTGGTGTCGCGAATTTCCGCTAGTGTTTTCGTAGGCCATCCGGCTTGTCGAAACGAAAAATGGTTGAACTTGTCATTTGATTATTCAATTGATGTAATGACAACTTCATTCTTGCTTCGCTTATTCCCAACTTGGAGCCACCCAATCGTTGCCCGCCTTCTTCCGTCCCGTCGGCGGATTGCCAAGAACCTGCGTTTAGCACGACAAATCCTTGAACCGCTTGTAAAAAAACACGAAGATGTGGTTAAAAAAAGAGCGGCAGGCGAGAATGTGGATGAAGAAGACACGATTCTGAACTATATGAAAGATAATGGGACCAAGGACGAGATCGTGATCGATCAGCTAGTAACACGCCAGCTCTTCATCAGCTTTGCCGGCATTCATACAACAACGGCGGCCATTACAAATGTCTTGTTAGACTTGTGCGCCCATCCCGAATGGATTCCGGTGTTGAGAGAAGAGGTTGAGGGCATTGCTAAGGAGCTAGGCTCGCTTGACTCAATGCACAGCAATACTAAACAGTGGCTCCAGCGCCTCGAAAAGCTCGATAGTTTCGTTATTGAAAGCCTAAGGATGAATTCTTTACTTCTGTGTAAGCAGGAGTCTCACACGATCATGTTTTATCTATGTCGAAAGTACCGCTAACAATGAGAACAGTGGGACCACAAAGAGCAGTAGCGGAATCCCTAACACTGAAAGACGGCACTCATATACCCAAAGGCTCTAGGATTTGCTGGGCAGGTGCCGACCATTTGAATGACCCCTCGACTACTCCTGACCCTGAGGTATTCAATCCAATGAGGAGTTATCAGAAGCGCCATTCGCCGTCGGGCCAGATGACCAAACACCTCGCGGGACAGACCAGTCCAGATAACCTAACTTTCGGATCCGGAAAACTCGCGTGTCCAGGCCGACACTTTGCAATCAGCGAAATCAAGCTTTTGGTCGCAAGGTTCATCGACCAGTACGACTTCAAGTTCCCTGACAGCATCACGTCCCGGCCGCAAAACGTATATATGGATGAGTTCGCTATAGTGGATCCCGAAGTGAGGATCATGATGAGGCTTCGCCAGAAGGTTTGATGATGATGGGATCTATTTGAAGCAAGAATGGCTCAGTCACTCTACGTCTTTCTTCTGAGTTGCTTAAGTTACCACTTATTACATTTGTAGGGGCAAGATGACGTGCGTACATATATGATGCTTTATTGATTCCGATCTTGCTTTTAAATGTCACCGTATACTTGTATGTAGGGAAACCTATGATATCGAGTATCTCAATTGATATTTTACCCATATTATCATTATATACCGACTAGATAGATACAGCGTAGTTTTCTCGTAGATAATTCTGTAACCATGTCGAAAAGTGCATTAATGAGATATATGGATTGATGTTACGCGAGGAGCTAGGAAAATTTTAATAGCTAGGGTAAGTAGAATGACAAGATAAATACAGGGTCTGTAACTGAGCCGTAGGTTCCAATTGTGATCAGTCAATATTGTTGAGACGAGCAAAAAGATATGTAAGGAGCGAGGAACGCTGCATAACGAATCCGTTGCGTCAAGAACGTCGTCGGTACGCACGAATAAAATGCAATTATGAATAGCCATGTCATGTCACCTAACGATAGCACGGAACATCTATAGCAAAGGTTGTGTGGAATGGCTTGAATGTGTTTGATAACTTCAATTGGATTAAGCTATCATTCTCGATCCAAAGCGGCTCAGTAAGCCGCTTGACCCAAGACTGGGTCAATTCATTCCGTCAGCGACTGGTATCATTTGCTTCCTTATCCCTATTCCGTAGATATTCCTATTTGCATTTGTCGTAATCATAAGAGTACAAGTCCTATTGTGGACTGTTTCATTAGGCAGTGGGTGTCATGCCCATGCGATCAACGCCCCTCTTGATGCGTCGGTCGACGTTCTGTGCCATCTTCTCAAGCGGCAGTCTGTTGTCAATCTTCCTGACAGTGCGGGCGACACGGGGCTCGGCTCGCTGGGCCAAGCGCTCAGCGGGTGCGGCGAAGCGGGAGATGCTGCGTTCCCATCGAGGGGCCCAACGGGCAGTCTGTGAGGCGATGCGTTCCTCGGCACCGGGGAGCATCATGTAGAATGGGGCGAAGCTCGCTACGCCGGCCATGCCGATGATAGCAGTCTCGCTGCTTCGTGGGGCGGGGATTCTGACAGGCATTTTGATGATTTGTGGTGTTTGGATGGAGTGGAGATTTGTCTGAGGCGGCCTGGTGTTAGTGGGATTGGGTGACTCGTCAAGGCGAGGACAGTGAAGAGAGGAGAAGGCGTATCATACCTGACTCTTCAAGAGCCTGGGGGTTATTGTTATAACAAAGAGGATTCCTTCATTCGACTACTTCGGGGTGAAGTAGATGATGTAATATGGGTTGTTGAACAAAGAAGAGAGAGAGGGCGAATTGAATGCAAGGTACGGAAGAGACTGAGTCTTTAAAGCAGCTGATGGAGGGTTGCCTGCCATTGCGACCTGACGATCACATCTCCTCTCTTTTGGCTCACTACTGAAAACCATATAACAGAGCATGACGGACTCGACGAATAGGGAATAAGCTGTAGCCAATCTGGACAGGGTAATGAAGCAGAGGAAGCGGGGTTCACCAATAACAGCAAAGAGTCGTGCTGCATCGCAACTCCAACTGCCAATCATACGACCCCAAGTCGAGCGACCGTCAGCTCATAGCTGCGCCCAGTCGACCAGGATTGCTTGGAGAATGCTGGTCGACTAGGTATGGTCAACTACCTATGACGAGTTTGTGAGCCATGTTTCGGTGGCGTGGTGCGAACGTTATTGCTGTGCCCATGCTAGTGAGTTGACAGAACCCTTGACTCGTTGCATCACAACCCTGGCGACCTGCATCCTGGCCATCGCACGATGGAGCGTTTCGTCCACACCAAAGTGAATCGCACACACATAACGGTTGGTTTGGCCAATCACTTGTTATTTATTGACGTAAAACCTGGTTGAGGCTCTGCGGATAGCGATGCAAAACATTCCAGGGTTTTGTTTGTCATTGTTTTGAAGAGACATTTTGGTGCTTTTTCGTGTGTAAGTTGTAGCCGACGTCTGACAGCGGGATCCAGACTTCAGGGGAGACGTGCTAGAACTCCCCGCTTCCCCAGACCTGCCCAGACAGACCCAGACGGAATTGGTGGCAAGTGGATTCTGTAGTCGCGCGGTGAAAGCCTAAACTCCACCAGCAACCACTAATTTAGTACATCCCGTCAGCTATCCACCTGCCCCGGATTTGGCCTGTGGGTCCTCTCCAGCGACTGCTCCGTTAGTTGATCACATTCCGTGTACCGTCACTTTACTACTTCTTAGGTAGGTAGACAGCATTAGACCCGAACATTCCTGGTCTATCATTATTTGTAATTAATTGACATGAGTATGTTTTGTAAACCGATAAATCAATAGTTATTCAGTGTGAAGGCACACGATAAAAAAGTTAAGTTAGCAGATTGGCAAGGTGGAATTGGTATAGTCAATGTCTACATGTCCAGGTTGCTCGATTATGTGTCAGGTGATTCAACTCCAGTACAGTGCCACTGAATAGCACTTTGATCCGACCAGGAGGCCCTGCAGGATACGAGGGGCCACAAACAAGGGGGTTGGAAGCATGTGAAAAGCACTGCGGTAACAGAAAACGATCAATTGGTTCCTCACAATTAAATCTGCGAGCTCGAGCACGTACCTGGAAAAGAATATTTTAGAAATGAGTTCCATGAAATCATATACTACTAGAGTTGGGAACATGATGATGCTGTGCTAATTGCCGTTATGGCGATTGTTGTGGGCTGACAAAGCGAACGCCGCTGGCGAATTTCTGACTAACCTAAAGTTGATCTGTGACGCAACTCAACTCGTTATCCCTACTGTTTTCCCCGGAAGAATTTGTGATTTGTCGAGTATACAAATGAAACGAAATGCCGTTCTTTAGACATTATTTGTATCTGTACTCTATGATTTATGCTTGTGACGGACATTCAGATGTGGTGACTGTATTGCTCGATGAGCGACTCGATACGTGGCCTGTCGTTGTAGTGCATGTTACCCCTCATCCAATAATTGTAGCTACAATACCTGAGGCTTTCACTAAACCATCTTGAGCCTGTTATTTTTGCTATCGCAAGATCTACTCGGGGACTTTGCTTGTTCGCAAATGATTTACTAAAGATGATTTTGAGGCCCTGATTTGAAATATTCGGGTTTTATATGTGCTATACATAGGAAAATTAGACTGGAAACGAGGGTCCAAAGGGTTTTCGTGGGAATGTGCTCCCAACATCATGCGTCGTCTCCCAAGCGCAAACCGTCATCTTCAGCCAGCTGATCATAGGTATTCCCGCCATTCAATTTCTCAATATACCGGTCAAACTCCCCAGCTGTTTCAATCACCTCTTGCATCATTTTGTAATCCAACTGGATGTGCTGCCTGTTTGGTTGCTGCCGTTCCCATCTTGCGTATTGCCTCGCTGTCGTGATCACGTTCCGGATTTCTCTTCCGTTCAACTTGTGCTTCGCAAGCTCCTCGATGTTGTCTTTGAGGTCAACGAAATCGATTCCGTCTTCGTTGATCTCCTCTAAGCGCGAGAGGAAGTTGCCCCAGATCTGTGTTCGTTGATGCTCCGTCAAGTTCTTGTAATGAAGTGCCAATTGTATGCGTGATTTGAACGCCTCGTCGAAGGTTCCCACACGATTGCTTGTCAAAACTAGAATCCCGTCATAGTACTCGAGAACTCGCAGGAAAACGGAGACAAGTGCATTGCGATGAAGGTCTTCCAGGCTGCGTTGTTCGAGGAAGACATCGGCTTCATCGAGCAACACAACACAACCCCACGTCTTGCCAATGTGCAGTACCGACTCGAGATATTCCTCGACTTCTTCTGGTCTGGTCCCAATATCGCCGCATGTGACAGGATAAAGAGGCTTTTCGGCGATTTCAGCTACACTCTCAGCTGTCAAAGTCTTACCTGTGCCTGGTCCGCCATGTAACAACATGATTAAACCGTTGCCTTTGCCGGTGATTAAGTCTGTGGATCTCTCTGCCTCAATTTGATTGCTAATCAACGCCTCAATTAGCCTTTTCGTCTTTTCCTTAATCACAAGATGATTGAAGGCTTGTTTGTTCCAAGTGACTGGCCTAAGTTTGTCGACCTCTAGATCCAACCATTTTTTCCTCTTAAGGTTGAAGCCTTTAATGGTCGGGGGAGTCAAATAAATGAACTTGTCATCTGGCGGGTCATTCTGCTTCAGAACTTCAGGACTGAGATCGTGTACTTTTTGGGAGGAAATCCTTTTTTTCTCAGGCTGGTGTAGCTCGCTGAACATTTTCATATCGATCATGTACCGCCCATAACCAGAGTCTTGGAACCTTTGCTCGTTTTCCTCCTGGTAGGACACCAGATGCCGAACGCGAAACTTCCAGAACCAACTTCCTCTTTCTCGCAATCTTTTTGAGTCTGATTATTTACTCGTGCCAGTGGACGGATGTCCAAGTTATCGATCAATCTTTCCGAGGTATCTTTCATATCGAGTTTAAGGGTCAGCTGGGATGGTTCGCGTGAAAACACGCCGTCGAATGTCCAATACTCAACCTCAAAATCGTAGGTTTGTAAACTGGAGCCGGGTTTCTGTGAATCTTCTCTGGGCCAAGCTGTGCTCAAATAGCCTCTTGAATCTTGATTCTTGCCTTGTATTACGATCTCGCCCGGCTTGAATAAATACTTGATGTATCTGTGAGTAATCTTTCCCTTGCCGATCATATCATCCACAAGTTTATACTCTGCCTCGTATTCTGTGAGTATGTGATCGAGAAGCAACTGGAACTGTAATCGCTTCGTGTCATCTAAGGTCTCCAAAAAGCTGCTCAAGGCGGTTCGGGTGAAGAATATTGGAAGGTATGGACTTGACATGAAAGCTTCTGCGGTGGTCAGCCCATGATATATACCGAAATTGAAGTGGTTCCAGAAAGCTTCAATCGAAGTCTTAAGATCTTCGTTATTAAATTCGATGACTTCCGAACTGTGCTTAGGGTGGCTATCCGCGTCTGGAGTGTCATCGTCGGAATGCTCAATGCCTGGGTGAGAGCTGTCATAATCCCGGTATACAATACATATAACCTCGGGATGTTTCGACAGGTATGACGAGACATTATTAACGGGAAGGCTTCCAACGAGAGCTTCTTTAGAATAATTCGCTCCTGCTAACCACTCAGGCACATCAAGATACATCTTTTTCCTATCATCGCGCTGCAATACGCGATGTATCACTTGAACACGAGGTGCGACCACGCTAGTTTTAATTTTGATTTTCGACGTGTATTCACGCAAAGTCTCTATGGTTAAGAGAGATTCGTTTCGTATATCGAGTTTCTCCCTGATGATGCGGAGAGCGTTGTTGAGCGAACGATCTTCATCGGCATAGGGCAAGTTCGGTTTCGGGTCATTCCCTTGAGCGAGAGAGTACTGGCTAGTAAATGACTTATCTGGAGCTTCCCGCTGTTGCATCCTCAATCTTTTTCGATTCTGTTGTTTCGGACGCATGAGCTGTGTCTGGCGGCCCTGTGAATCGGGTCTTACGGGTCTTCTAGGCGGCGGCGGCCCGGAAGATGGCCATCCAGGCGGCGGCGGCGGCGGCGGCGCTGGCCCTCTAGATTTAGGCGCTGGCCCTCCAGATCTAGGCGGCGGCCCGGAAGATTCCAGATGTGGCTCTCTATTCGCAATACTATCCTTTGATACAGCCTCCTCTCTTGCGGGTTGAATCTCCGTCTTAGTTGACGACTGAGTACGAACAGCTGTTAGTATACGGTTTTTGCGATCAAAGTTACTACCACTGCTTCTGTCTTCTGAAATAGTGCTTTGTAAATTTGTCGGAATCTTCTGTCTCGCAGATGTAAACGATGTTTCTGGGCTTGCCTTGGAACCCTTCTGGTTCCAGGACTCTGGAAATGTTTTCGGCTCGTCTGTAAATACTTTCGACTCGTCTGGAAATGTTCGTATCTCACGATCCGAATCCGATTCTGATGGCCGGTGCTTCTGTAAATACTGGTAAGAATTAAACCATGGAACAAAAGGAGTAAATT
Source organism: Xylaria sp. 218_066 (assembly GCA_019843955.1). Lineage (NCBI taxonomy): Eukaryota > Fungi > Ascomycota > Sordariomycetes > Xylariales > Xylariaceae > Xylaria > Xylaria sp. 218_066. The sequence goes on along the minus strand of JADKYC010000130.1, from coordinate 26,431 downwards.
ATTCCTGTCACCCTGAATTCCCAATCATTATGTTTCTCCAATTCTGCCTCGCTATTCCCATCTTGATTCTCCTAGGCTTGGCCGGTTGAGCCCAAAACCCAGAGCCCAAGGGCCCAAGTAAGCCCATGGGCCCCCAAGCTAAAACTTTAGAACTATTATGTAAGCCGGAATTTTATATAGTCTGTGCAAATAGGTTGTACTAATTAATGTACTAATCCTAAAAATTAAAATTTAAACTTTAAAAATATATTTAATACGTTTATTAACAAATAAGATTTTATAAAACGAAAAAGAAATAATTATAAAAATTATTTTCGACTTTTTATAAATTTTTGAAGTAAAAATTTCTTGGGGGCCCAGCTGGGGGCCCAAATGCCAACCCTAGATTCTCCGAATCTTCGGACTCTTGATGCTGGACAGACTCTTCTGACTCGCCAGTGCTTTCAAACTGACTACAGTCTTTGGAGTCGTTTTCGTTTGGGCTCTCGCCGTCTCCTCCGTCGTTCTTGTAAGTTTTCCTACTGTATCGTGAAAGCGCACGAGTAACTAAAGGCTCAGTGTCTGGTCGGAGGCCAAGTGGCCGCTGCCGTCGAGTATATGTTTCGAGAGGCGGCGCACGTGGGAGCATTTGTGCGTGTTTCTGTATTTCGAAAAGTTTAGGCTGAAAATCCCACTGCTGCCTTGATGTCAGCAATTGGGTAACTAGGAGGCGCCAGCGACCCCCACAGAGTGGCGCAATCTAGATACGACCCAAATATTTCCATCATCGGGGTGCTTTTCCCGCAACCCCTACACACGAGTACCGTAATAGTTTCTTTCGGACCACGAAAACAATCATTTAATTACAAAAACGCGAGCATTTATGGCAGAAAGCAATGAGTTTAGTTCTTGGTATAGTCCAGCAGAAGGGAGCAAAGAGTGCGTAATCAACTTCAAGCGAATCGGCTGCATGCAATAAGCACTAACACTATATCAATATCTCAGAGTGGATGCAGCTCGAACTTTCTGAAATACTCTCAAAGCATTCTCTTCAGAGATTTCTAATGATGAAGACAGGCTGAACTGGTTTACTATGTCGGGACAGGGAAATATCGAGAGCGTCCTTAATTCTGTTGTTGAGGCATGTGTCGCCTAATAAGGCACGAAGGGGCGAATCTAAAGTGCGCGAGGCCCTTGTAGCGTTTTCAGAGAAGGTGTATCATTACAGCGGAATCTTGGATGTCCTCGTCACACCATCCGGAATATGTAGCTTTGGCCTACGGGGCCATCAAGTTTCTTTTCGTGGTGAGCTTCCGTCTATCCGTTGAACTGCACCCATTTTGTTAGCTAATATTAGATTCCAGGGCGTTGTAAACCATGAGAAGCTCCTAACTCAGCTTTGTACTGGGCTCAGCAATATTGCTAATATTCTACCACGGGCAGCCCTTGTTATGCGATTATATGCAACCACGCACATCAGACAAGATATTGTAGCTATATACACCAACGTTTTAAAGTTTCTATTGCGAGCGCTTTCATGGTATCAAGAGAGCAAGGCCTTGCATATGATACACGCAATCACAAGGCCTACCGAGCTACAGTATAATGATCTCCTGGCGACTATATCTTCATTATCAAGGAGAATGACAGACAACGCACTGGCCAGTAGTCACGCCGAGCAACGAGACATGCATACGGATTTAACCACACTCATTCACTGGAAACCTGATATTGAGACGAAGGTAGACGAATTGAAAACTCACATTTTGGAGCTGAAGAGATGTATAATTGCGGAACAAGGCATCAATTCGTCGGCCAGGCTTGATGTGAGTCAGAAGCTGTCGGAAATCCAGCTTGCGCAGTTCCTTCAACACATATCTGTTCTCAACTTACCTGAGCCTATCAAAGCCTTTCAGGCTTCATTATTCATGTCAAAAAGGCGCCAAGCAAGGCCCTCAAACAGAAGTCCATTCTGGCTTGATGCTAAGTTCCAGCGATGGAATAACAGTAATGAATCATCTCTTATCATGATCAATGGAACGACCAAAACACGAGCACATCTTCAACATTTCTGCGTTAGCTCGATTGACTTGCTCCGGAATTCGAAATTCCCAGTTATCTGGGCCTTGAAGACATTAGCCAGTGACAGAACAACGGCAGACCAAGTCTCCACAATTGACTTATTAAAGTACTTGGTTCAACAGGCAATCAAAATCAACGAGTGCGTTCACACCGACGCAGCTTTAGCTTCGCAGCTTGGGACCCATTTTAGGGCCCAGACCGAAGAAGATTGGGTGAGGATTCTCGCTTCAGTTCTGCAAGGCATCCCATTTGTTTACATCGTACTCGATATTGAAGTATTGAGCCAGTCATTGGAGGCACCGGCGAGAAGCTTCTGGCCCAGTGCCTTTCATGGATTATTCACCGAGCTCTCAGCGCGCGGTATTAAAACCCTTGTCAGAGTTGTATTAATCAGCTACGGCTCGCTACGCCTCAGAGGGTCATTCCCCCCTGAGTACCGGGACCTTGTTGTCTCAGTTAACGATGGGAAGCCAACTAGGAGACCTGCCGCGAGACCGGCCCTTCTAAACCACGCTCCTTCTGCCCCAACGGAGGGGGATTCTATCGACCTTGGGGCTATAGCCAACAGTCGGCACGCGCGTAGTCATGTGAATCGACTATCACACTGCCGGCGGCGTGTCAGTTGAGATAAAGCATTCCATTTGCGTGGTTTGCAGGATCGTAAATGCAGGCATCCATCCACGACCGAGACGTATGGGTACGAAGGCGCTCTACAAATCGCAGCTCAGTACACTAAATAATGGAGGCTGAGGGTGACTGTAATGTCGAAGGCAAAGTGTCTGCGCGTCTAACTAGGATCGTACGATAGGACCTGAGTGGGTAGGCCCAGATACTGGACATTCACTGAATTTCTTCTTTATGAGCACATTTCGCTTCAACAGCTATTAGAAGCAATCCCCACATAGCGAGAGCTATTCGAAGAGTTACGAGATCTTGAAGCTGGAATGATTTACGTTTATTTGACCTCCTGAATATTGCTATCGCTGATTGAATACCGTACTATTCCAGTCTTCGCCATACAGTGGCGCCGTACTTCTATCATTTGGTACCAGATAACAGGAGAAAGGTAGAGGGAAAAATGGAAAGGGGAGGATAATCGAAGGGGAAATAGTAGACAAGCTAAGTCGCAATTGATATTCTTCTCACTTAATCCGTGTCAAAAATATGATGTAAAATCCATTTGGAACCTAGTTGATCCAGGTTAATCCGGCGCAGTCCAAACAAAACAGAGTGAACAACACAGACGAGGACAGGAAATCGCGACATGCGCAACGCTGGCATGATGATCTGTTGAATATGTCGAGGGATGCTGAAGCTTGCCGAGAAGTCAGGGGACTTCTAGGCTCTGTCCTAGGTACCTGGTGAGTGGCTAGCCCCACTAAGGCATGGCTTAAAGCCACTGTGGCGTAACTAGATACGGGGGCTAAAGCGTGGGTTACAGGGCTACAGGGTGCAAAAGTTTGTAGTTAAAGAGGACGGGAACTTAAAATCTGTCACATCCCAGCAATGATTGCATGCCATGACAGATACTAAGTAACTATCTTCATATAATTCTCTGGGGACCTGGCGGATCTCCGGTTACGGGGGCATTCGGCCTTGATTGCCATGAGGGCGAACCCGCGAGGACCGAACCTGCGAAAACGAACCCCGGAATCTCCAACATAAACGATCATTAGTTAGCCGCGAAGAATTACCGCTTATTGCTTATCCGTATCTACTGTAACCTCGTGATGATGGCCGTCCTTACCAGCTGGGTCAGCACTGTGCAATCAGTGTATGGAATCCCCAACAGAGTGAGAATTGGCTGAGTGATCCTGTTAAGCAAGCGCTTCCAGTATCTGTTAAACAGGTACAGGGTATTGAAGATATATAGTTCAGCGGCTGCCAAGTGCACCAAGTGCACCAAGTGCACCAAGACTAGTTGGGACATGCCTACCATTAAACATCTATAAAAGGGTCTTCGCCGTTCCGGATCCGGCACGCTGGTAACCGCTAATTCATGTCGTTCTAGCTTTTTGTAATGCCTACCTCCCTGGCGAGCTGGGCACATCCATGACTGGCGTTTGCTTCATCTGCCGTATCCGCTTACCGGGGACCCAGGGTTTGCCGAGCCTGCTTACCGACGTCCTCCTGGCACACCCTACAACTGATGGTCAGGACCTACCCGGCATCCTACATCCTCAGATACAACGTGGATTCATGGTGCTAAAATGTAAATCATGGGTGGCGGTGCGGAGGCGTGGGGTATTGAATAGCAAAACCCCGCGAGTCATCCAAGGAGAGGAGCACGGTCGGGCGACCCGCTTCACCGAGTCGCATCGTCAACACGGCAACTGCTTCGGAAAACGTCAGGATGGTCTTCTAGCACATTGAAGAACCCTTGAAATTGTCTGCAATCGATGTTCAAAGGATACCCCATTCTCCTTGTTATAAGAAAGGCGAGCTTCTCTAGGACCGGTATTTCCGTTTTACCTAAGATTTCAATTGTGGGTAGATAGGCAAATCTGACCCTGATTTATCTACATCCGCGTATACCTCGAATTGCGCGAAACAGCCACGATGGCTATCATCAATCTTCTCGCTTCACCTTTGTCGCTGGTGGCTGCCTTGGTTGCCGTTGTCGCCTACTACGTCTATCCCTACTTCGTCACATACAGCCACATCCGCAACATCCCGGCTCCGTTCCCCGCACAATTCACCAACTGGTGGCTTTTATATACGTGTCGACGCGGCAAGAGATACCTCATCGTAGATGAAGTGCACAAGAAACTTGGGCCCGTTGTGAGAATTCAGCCGCATCACGTTAGCATCGCCGACGATGAGGCTATCCCGATCATCTACGGGCACGGTAACGGATTCTTGAAATCAGAGTTCTACGATGCCTTTGTTTCTATCAAGCGGGGCCTCTTCAATACGCGCAATCGTGCGGAGCACACGCGCAAGCGGAAGCTAGTCTCACATACGTTCGCGCCGAAGAGCGTCAGCCAATTCGAGCCGTACAGTTAGTCGCACTGAGCCATGTTTTAAGTCGTCCGGTTTTCTCTCGAGGTGTAGCAAGCGCAGCCACACTCATACCCTCTAGATATCTTCGAAGAATGTGTGTATTTATCTGAAGTAAGAGGCTAACTCAATTGCAGTTGCTGAGAACCTGGAGACATTCGTGAGCCGATGGGATGAGCTGGCAGAGAAGTCGCCCCAGGGTGACAAGACTGCTCATGTTGACTGTCTAAAGTGGTTCAACTATGTCGCATTCGATACCATCGGCGATCTCGCATTTGGCGCACCATTCGGCATGTTGAGGGCGGGCGCCGACATCGCCGAGGTTCGAACTTCGCTGAACGCACCACCAATCTATGCGCCTGCTGTCGAGATTCTCAATCGGAGAGGTGAGGTGTCCGCGACACTCGGCTGTTATCCATGGATCAAGCCGTATGCGAAGTGGTTACCGGATCCCTTCTTCTCAAAAGGTCTCACAGCCGTCGAAAACCTAGCCGGTATCGCTATTGCGCGGGTCAAGGACCGTCTGGATAACCCACCGGATATCAACCGCAAGGACCTCCTTGCCCGACTGCAGGAAGGGCGTGACGAGAAGGGCGAGCCGCTGGGATTTCAAGAACTGACCGCCGAAGCCCTGACCCAGCTCATCGCGGGCTCTGACACGACTTCAAACTCGTCTTGCGCCTTGCTGTATCATGCGGCCCGAACTCCTGGTGTGCTCAAGAAGCTACAAGAAGAGCTAGACGCAGCGATTCCCAGCAACTCCACAAAGGTACCCAACTACGAGTCCGTCAGAAACCTGCCGTATCTCGAAGCCGTCATCAACGAGACTCTGCGCATCCACTCGACATCCGGCATCGGGCTCCCGCGACAGATACCACAGGACTCGCCTGGCGTTCATATACGCGGGCACTATTTCCCACCAGGCACGGTCCTGAGTGTCCCGACGTATACGATCCATCACTCAAAGGATATCTGGGGTGCAGATGCGGACGAATTCCGGCCAGAGCGATGGGCAGAGGCCACGCCACGCCAACGAAACGCGTTTATCCCGTTCAGCTATGGGCCACGGTCCTGCGTCGGTAGGAACGTCGCTGAGATGGAGATGAAGATGATCGCGGCGACGTGGTTGCGCCGATATGATGTCTTCCTAAGGCAGGAGGTGATGGAGACTCGCGAGGGCTTCCTAAGGAAGCCCTTGGGGTTGGAGATCGGGTTTAAACGGCGATTCTGAGTTCGGGCATCCGTTCCTGGACACTTGTCAATGTCGTTATCTAGAAACGTGATATCTAGGCTGTAAAATAGCGAAAATGTCTGCATCGCACATGCCGAATGTCTATTTACGCAATAGTACGATATATTCTATAGAACTCCAAGTGATTGCAAAGCTATAATAACTAAGCTTCCATTTTAATAGTTGAATTGCATTTATGCGACTTCGTAGAAGTTCCAAGCGATAACCCTGAACCAAGTACTTCTGCTGCCCTGTATTACCCTACTAGGCCTGTTAAATATTCTCGTTTAACCATACTGAATGCACTCGGGAAGACTATTTGACCCTCCAAAAAGTTGACGGGTCGTTCCCACTAGATAGCCGCCCGTTCGAATGCCATCCTCTGGATCGGGCGCATCCAATCATGTAGGAGAACTGATGACTCTTCCAGGATTTGGATTTGGATAGTCTCTGCAGGGTGGTCCCTGCGACATTCCGTTGAGTCTAGCAAAGCGGTGAAACGGAGACTGGTATACCCTACCCACCTCCATATGCCGCCATTTTTTAACCCGGCCAGATATTCACCAATTCGGTAGAGGTAGCTCCAAGCGGTGCTTTTGAACTTTACTCGGCCGTCGCATATCTCTGACGCTGCGCTATCCCTGGCCGAGTCTGTATGGTACCTGCCTACGCAGTGGCTACATTATCACAGAGCTATCCACACTTCGAAGTCGATTGGTCGAGTCCGGAATGTTTCATTCAATATTTCGGGCGAATTGGCCGGGTCGCAGGGAAGCGAAGAGTTCAGGGTGAAATGCCTGAGGCATCACTTTAAGGGCATGCGAAACCTCGGCGAGACGCCATTATTGCCGCTGTGGCTGCATGGCACTTCTCGACTAATGTGGTTCGGGAAGCTGGGAACCGGGTCCCTCTTAAGCGCCTGTCTTGATGTGATGATTGTTTTATCAGGTCGTCGAAGACAGCCGCTCGCGCGCATGTTGCGCTGGCACCAACATGAACCACACACACTGTTATCGAGCCAGGGTGAGTTCGATGTCGGCCTTTCCATATACTCAAGCTCGGCGAAATGTGGTAGAAAATGGGGCGTTTCAAGCTTAAAAGTGTAAGCATTCGCTAGCGCATGAGTCAACCCTGGACTTACGAGTAGAATGTGTGGAAGCTAGTTGCAGCGCAGCGACCAGGATCCCATAGCCTTCTAAGCCGGTCTTCTTCAGCGCCGTCTTACTACGGCACAACTGTAAGCCATGATGTCATTCCACACTCGTAAATGGCCGAGATTCTTCATGAGCACCCATTGCCGAATGTAGCCCCGGTTGAAAAATGCCGCTCGTTGACGTGATCATTGTCGGTACTTGAATGCCATCAGAACCATTTTTAAGCGCTTGACCTGACAAGATAGGTTCCTGCCCCAACAATAATTGCTGAGACGATAAGAATGACACTTAGTAAGTCTGCAGAATACTGAGATTGCTGCTCCGGGGTTGCGCCTTGGAATGTTTTAGTCCATGGTGGTAGAACAATGGCCTCGGATTGAATCACGAAAGCGAGAATGAATACGATAAAGATGAGGATGGCAAAGAGCACCTGCGCAATCTCGACCAGGCTCTCCCGGAACTCAGCGCGCCGACTTCTTTTCATTTCGCCAATAGGTAATACGACCTCCAAAAAAATATTCAAGGATGATAAATCGGTGAAACGAGATGAAAGATGCACGGGATTTCACAGTCAGGCTGCCTTGCTTCACGGGACTTTTTAGACTTTGAATAGGAGGAAGAAAGAAGCAAGCGAGTGGGCGGTGGTGTTTAAAGTGTGAGAATGCACACAGGCAGAAGCGGGCGATGGGATTTGAAAATAGAACCAACTCCAACACAACCCGGCCTGGGTTGCTTACTTAGTAGTTACGTTTATTGCGCAGTCCGGAGTTGATGGATATTTTTACGAAAGCGAGCCAACCCAGCTAGGTTAGTTGACTTCTATAGCAGGCAGGCCAAGGCCACGATTCATTGTGTGCACGAGGGCATATTCGAAATCCCTCGGGATGCAACCCTGATCCTGGTCGTTTCTGGCTGATACCGACCAATCCTTTTGTAACGTTATATGTGCTGCGCCACTAACGAACGGATTTAGAAAGTCCTTCGGATGCGTCGGTAATCGAGATGGATAGCCCCCGCCGGCGTCCGATACTGATACGTGTACTTACTTACAGTAGAAAAACGAGACAAAGAATTACAAATTCGCTTAGAGGTGATATCAGCCTTATCTTGGCAAAGTACCTATTCTATATTTTAACCGTTGTTGTGCGCTGCGCTACGCGGAAAGGTACTTGTATACTTCTAGCTTACCTTTTAGGATCTGAGTGCTTTTATGACATAAGCCATTGTGCAAGCGACATGCGGCATGCGCAGAACAAAGTCAATTTCTTCTAATTGAAATACTTCGTTATGCCTTCCGACACATGATGGCATGTGGAAACATAGGCGCGCTATATACAACACCACTAAAACCACCCTCCAACTCCGATGCTTCTCTCTATGTTTGAAGCCCGCTCGGAGCTTAGCACTGCGAAAACTAGAGTTAGCAATCCCTCTTCGCGCAAATCTTGGAAGGATTTGAGAACAAGGGTCTGAGACAACAACCCGAAAACGAGATAGGCCCGTTGCATAACAAGCGGAAACGGGAAGGTGATAGATGGGAGGGAGTACTCACAGTCACAGGTGCTGGTCCGGGGTTCGTGTAGCTTGTGGGAATAGGCCAGTAGAGGTTGATCAAGATGCCCGGGTCGGAAGCCTACAGCAGACGATCGGTGGTTAGTGGGAATTTTGCCGGCCATCATCGAGAATTCCTACCTTGTAAGCGCCCGGGAGCGACACGCCGGAGAAGGTCTTGGTCCCGCTGCCGGAGACGTAGAGCTGGGCGCAGCCCTGATAGAACTGTACGGGGGTCAGAAACCGGTCTCTTGATCACGTGTCATCGACATACCTGAGCTCCGCCGGTGCTGCCGGCGCTGTGAAGGCCGATGTGCTCAACACGCAGCAGGTAATAACCCGGGGCAAGGCAGCTTGGGATCTTCACGCTCACGGTCTGCAAATCGGTCGATGACCATACGAGACCAGTTGAGGCGACGGTGGGATGTTCCTCGTAGATCTTGAACCACACGGCGCCGTCGCCGTTGAAGGTCTCGGCCGTCTGGCCCGATGGAGCCTTGGCCATGTAGAATTGCAGGGGACCCGGGTGCTGGATACCACCGTCAACACGGAAGCCAACGGTGTCGCCGGCGTTGACGTTCTTGGTCCCGGCACCGTTGGAGCCAGGCTCCAATTCGTAACATCGAATCTGGGAGTCGTTCACGTCCTGGACGGGGCCATGGGAGTAGTGGTTAGTCGTCTCACGGACGAACGTCCAGTCAGCCTCTGTGACACCGTTGTAGATCAGGCCGGGCTAGATGGCCAAGGTCAGAACTATTCCGCAATCTCGTAGCATTTTACACCTACGAATGTGTCTACGAAGACGTTAGCTGAGGCTGGTCTAAGCTGGAAGACACGGGAATCTCCACTCACAGTGGGCCTGCACGGCGCCCAGTAGCGCAAGGGCAATGAAGGACTTCATTTTGATGCGGGTGAGTGGTCTTGAGGCTTTCCGGATCGGCTACGACTTGCACGCAAACAATCTAGATACATACTTCTCATGGGGAATGATCTGCGCTTTTATATGTAGGCATAGTCAGGGGCTACCCACAGATTCGACATTGGACCGGGTACGTGGACTAGGCGTCTCTCTGCTCATCGGCGGACATCGGTATTAGCGAATTCGCCTAGGCATGAATTCTATCTGGGCTGCATAAGGTGACAGGCCAAGCCGACACCGAAGTTTCCCCCAGGAGTTGGGTATGGGGCGGACGAATGGTGACATCTGGTGTAACCCTAGACGATGGGAAACTTGGTTCCGACCAGTTGTGCCTTGTGTTGAAGCGACGCGGATATTAAGATGATGCACCTCTACAGGACCATATCACCATTCCCCAGCCTCGTGACTACATATAGATTCCCACGGTATCCACCCAGCGTCTCGCCCGGAAACCTCTTTGCTTCTGGCGTGAAGCAAACATCCAGTCGGTGCTGCTCAAGCTCTGTCGTTATATCCGGTACTGGCAAACGTTACTTGATGGCCGGCAATTCGGACTCAGACCCGAGTAAGCTTTGACAAAGGTCAGTCCATTTACGCGAGATCGAGGTCTGACACCTTGGTTGACGTGGAAGTCCAGGAGTTCAAAGCGCAAGACCCGGAGCCTCATCCCGCTCTCAAAGAGGATAGCGTGTTTGGGTTAGGCGCCAAGTCCTCCATTTGGTAAACACACGGGAGATGTCCAAAAACAGAACATCACAGCTGAGTATCGTCCCACTAGTTTTTTGCACCTATCATGTGGGGAATGAATCACTTGTCGGGCTATCGGAAACTGCCATCCGTTAGGTAGAAAAAGAGACAGAGTCTTGTTTGATTTCCCCTTTCGCAGGAGAAGACAAGAGAAAGTTGCCCGAGAACCCCAAATCGGTGCTATACTAGCGAGTCAATACGATGAGCTGTAAATAGTATGGTGACGGGTTTTATGGGATCTCGAGGTTTCAATATAACTAATAACACGCTGTTGAGTTTTACGGTCAATTTTAAAATGCTACAGCTGGCTTACCGACAGTAAAAAGATACATGTCGCCATGCATACCGTTTTGAATTGTAAAAAGATTTCGATTTTATTTTAGCATAATCCCTGATGTCTTAGCTAAATGACGTGCGCTCTTGATCTCACACATACTTGTTAATCCAATGAGTTCCAAATATCCTTTGGTATTCAGACATGTGATTTATCTAGTCGTCAGCACTATCATTACAGCTGCCGCCAGCCTGTCATTGCCCCCACGACTGAGAATTAGGCGAGTTTTTCAAGTTGACAACACTGACGGGGAGTACCTGGAAGATACCTTCCACCGGCATAGCTGATGTCGGCTTGCTGACACGGCTACAAGCGGAGCAGCGGCGTGACTGAAATTATTTATTAGCTCCGGGAATTATGACATATTCACTGATTCGACTTAGATGACTGAGCGCATTAACAGTTTCTCTTTCATTTTGATCATGTGGGATCACATTAGGGTCTCATAAGAGTAGATGGTAACTGAACCATGAACTAGAATGTCGACTACTGCAAGAATAAATACAGTAATACGATATCACACGAAGTCAGCGGTGATTGTAGCAATAGCCTTCTAGATTCTGCCACCTTAAACCGTTAGATGCCTGGGGCGATGCTGTTTTCACTTGGGCCACCTCCTTTTCAATTTCTCAAGCCTACTAAATTATGTTGTTAAAAGCGCACCAAGAACTAATGATGCGTTTGAAAGTTATAAATACCTTGGCTTTAGTTTATTTCAACGTACTTCCTATGCACGTCATAAATTCTGTTTTTTTTTTTTTGTTGTTCAAAGAACGGAGCGCTACTCGGCGTCCGCTATACAGTGGCCAGTTTTGCGCTGGATTCACTTTCAAGTCATATATCTCTTTCTTGCTATTACTTAGGTAGATAGAGACGCGTGTATAGGTATCTATGTATAGGGGTTGTTGTTTTTGTAGAAAGTTGTGTGAAATTTGCCGGTGTTGATATTTTCTGCTTGAGGGCAAAATACAAGCTCAGACCTAGAAATTAGGGCAATAAGTAAATAAACATGCCTCATTTCCTTATGATGGATAGCAGTACTATTACTATTGTGTCATACGGAATAACCCAAGGTAGTGACGATGCGTATATCCGGTGCCAGGGGTTAGATCATATTATTCATCTGCAACGCGGCGGTCTACATATTCATCTACCCGTTGATTTCCTGATCACGAGAACGGGCACGATAATGGGAGATAATAATAGATAGACGAAAGCGTAGCTTTCGTGTATATATAGACCTAGTTGCCGCCAGAGCTGAAGGGAGTAAGCCAGTTCAGTATGGTTCCCTTGCGGCTATAGATGATTATATGTGAATAGAACACCAGTTCCGAGCCTCACCCTCGTTACATATTGCGCAAGGAAAACAGCCTTCGTAAAATTATGCCCATCGTTTGAAATACTGCCGTCACCTTCGCAAACAACACGGTACAACTTTTGGTCAGAACAGTGGCACACCTTGAATATGTCCTTGACCAACGCGACGTCGCTTCTAGGCTACCTACCCAACCTACTTATTCACCTGAAAACATTGACATCGGCCGCTTTCGAGAGAGGTAAGATCTCCCTCCTAACCTTGAATCCGCAATATTTCGGTCCTAAAAAGGCCACAGCTGAGAGAAGGTTTCGAAGGGGTAACCGGATACCAGCCAGAATTACTGGGCACATCAAGTTTACTATTAAGTCTACTTACTCACTAATGCAAAGGTATCATTACGACAAATTCCAGTTTTATGACCTGTTGAAATTAGGGGGCTGGTAAAGCCGGTGGCTGGGTACTTCGCCCCACACACATCCTACTATATAATATGAGGTACCATCGCACTCCACTGTACATAGACTTGTTCCTTAATGCTTAACAATATACTGGTTACCTACCATATACTCATAATCTCAACATGACCCTTTACTGCCCATTGGTTACATTCAAAATAACATATGCAGGCTTTGATTTTATATTACTACATGTATTTCTCCAGCAAAAGGGAATTTGTGAGAGACTATCGTGGCAAGGTATGGCATCTCCTAAACAACATTAATTGTATAACCAAGAGTTAATGGTGACTCTAAGAAATACAGCCGCTATTATGAACCCACGTAATTAATCAACAGGCCTTGGAATTGCTAGTGATCATCTCGCGGAGTTGCGTGTCGATTGAATTATCGCAGTGGAATTGAACCAGTGCTTTCGCAAGTGAGCTTGTGAATCGGTGTGGTAGGCGCTCCGTCACAGATCATTTATCTTTTTTCTCTCCCCTTCAGCCACTATTAGGGTCGTCGATCATAGCGTAACTGCGCCAATACCAAAGAAAGCCGTCATAAATGCGATTCATATTTATTAAATCCTCTGCTTTGCCAGGGCTTTCGTAGTTACGCATATCATACACTACAAGGCAAGGTGGCACAAAGGGCATAGAAATCCTATTCATAAAGTCATAAAGTCATCAAGATGAAAGTGGCACCCATGCACCTACTATATACCTACCGTTTCACTGGTGCATTCAATTTCCCTTTCAGCCAGTTCGTTTTGCGTGATCGTGAAAGCTACTTATTCAAACTCCCGCCCTTTCCCCAAAGTAAAATCAGTCCCTAATAGTCCCATGATATTGAGGTGGTTACTACTTGACCAAGACTCTCACGCCATTACTTTTCCTTACGGCCCGAGGTACGAAACGGTCTCTTCCCGCATCGATATCAGTCCGATCTGTATCGTAAATTTCGAAGCTGAAACGTCGAAAGATTGAAGCGAGACCTATAAATAGTTCTGCATATGCCAGCTGCAAGCCCACGCAAGATCTCGTTCCGCGCCCAAATGCTACCATGTATCGCGACAACCGGCGACCGTCGGATGATCGAGGATTTTCCAACCATCTTTCAGGCCTGTACTCGAAGCTGTTTGGGAAGATAGTTTCATCGTGGGAAACGTCATAGATGCTCATACTAATTATTGTTCGCTTTGGAATAACAAAATCGCCATACGTAATGTCATGGTCATGTAAACGAGGGATACGTTGTGCAACCCCATAAGAAAGCCTTAGAGCTGTTATCAAAATGTCAGTAATTGAAATTTTCATAGTAATTATATTATCCTTACCTTCCTCGATACATGCTGCCAAAAATGGTAGTTTTTGCAAGACTTCCCAGGATGGCATTTTTTCAGGGTCGGGAATAGCCGTGAAAAGCTCTTCACGCAGACGATGGTACGTAGAAGGGTTGTCGACTATGTGATACATAGACACAGTCAATGTGCGCATCGTTGTCTCTAGACCTGCACCGACAATACCAATGGCTTCATGATGAAGGCGTTCCTGTGTGACTTCCGATCGAGGGATATCAGACTGAATGATAGAGGCAAAGATAGTGCCACGTTTTTCTTTGTCATCGGAATTTCTGATGACCTCCGACACCTGTGCTAACATCTCCTACTAATACTTAAGTACCACTCAGATATAAGACTTATTAAAAAGACGTACGTTGTTAAACTTGGTCACACTCTTCATGCGTGGATCTATCCATCCAGCTACTGTGTTGGGCATCCAGTGCATCATCGTGACTAGCCAGGGGAACTGAGTGATCCAATGGATACCATCGAGCAAATCTATAAAAGATTTAACGAAAGAAGCCTTGAAATTTGGCTCGAGGATGAAGTCGTATCGCCTCTCGAAGCACTACAAATCTCGGAATCAGTTGTTACCAAATAGGACGTGTTTTATTAGGGTTCAGAAGCCTCCAAATCATCTCCTGCTCCCAAAAGAAGTTTGTGATCTAAAAAGTCAAGAAAATAGGGGGGGATGTTCTAAGAATCGATTACTCACGTATTCAACGATGATGTCTGTAGTCCAGCAACCCCACATCTCGTTGACAACAAGAACACGGCTAGTATTCTGAAACTCGGTCTTGAGTCGCTGACAGACAACGTCCATTTGTTTTTGTATATTCTGGGCGCGTTCCGAGATAGCACGCTTCGAGAAAAAAGGATTTAGTGCACCTCGACGAATACGATGGAGAACGTGATCCGAGGTGGCAAACGCAGATTTTGGATTGTTGAACCGGTGTTCGAGCTCTTTTCGCTTCATCGCTGCTCTATTAGTGGCATAAAGGACATCGAAAAACGAGGCATCCTGAATGTGCACCTCGTGGGGAGTGATGCGAACGATGGGTCCTGTCAGTCCGACAAGCATAAGTCAACCTATGAGCCATGCATAACCTTCATGTCACTGCGTACCATATTTCTCATGCCATTCACGATACTTGAACATGAACTGGCCGCCTTCTCCATGAAGAACGTCATAGTAAGCTTCAACCCATCCCGTCAAAGCCGCGAGTTTCGGACCGGGAACTGATGCGAGGGGGCTGATATACAGGCGGTAATACCCTAAACCGAGTGCGTAGAGTATAAAAAAGGCGGCAGCTAGTCTTGTGATGAGATCTAGATTTGAAGCTTCACCCACTATATGACTCAATAATGCTGATGGAGGCATTGTGAAAGTGTTCTGACCTTGCGCCTTATAACGTTTCGAAATTATTTGCAGGAAAGTTGTATCGTCTCGTCTCTAGGTGAGGGGTAGGAATTTCAAGGGACACGGCAATTCACATGATTCATAGCATACTACCCAAGAAGCCGTGATGATACCATACCACCTTTTCCCAAAAGCATGATCCCTGCCGGTTATAGTTTCGTTGTTCATAACGGTATACCTAGATTAGCAAGCATAGTTATAGCCAACGTTAACCAGGAGATCTCAACAACTACAATTCTATATAAGTGCCACGTTCCCTCCTGATATTATTCACTGCATCATTCAATTAGTATTTGCGGCTTATTGGGCGTGCCATGTCCAATAATTTCCCCTTGTCCTCACTGACCGAACTAAGCCTTCAACAAGGTCGTAAAACTTAGGATCCAGCACGCCATTAGCCCAACCCCAGAGACTCACGGCGCCGACGATGCTTGCGCCCGGGGGATGCGGGGAGGCAAAGCTATTAATATACCTATATTCAGCGTTACATTCTTAACCAAGTCTGAAGCGTGATATGATGTAATAGCGAAACAAGCCAAGCCAACGGATTTCTACGCACTCTATGGGTTGCGAGAAGGAAGTTAGTATACCATTGTTTGTTAGTATAAAGGAATCAGTTCTATCAGAACCCAATCCTCGAAAATCAGCAATGTTGAGCACTTACCCTTGCGTCTTTGCCAAGCAGCCAAACGAGAATTGGCGGTATCCATGCATCCCCCCTCTCAATTAGCTGCCGAGTGCGACAAGATTGAGTCCAGGCTAAATGCAGAATCCGTACATATACGCATCATGGTGTCGTGAAACCCTAAAAAGTGTTATATCGTAATGTGTACTGTATATTAGGTGTACTCGGCGTAAATACATCTGAGTTCGTATGACTTGACCCACGTTGGACTCAACCCTCTCTTTTTGTTAGGAAAAGAGCATTAATACTGCACAAAAGATGGAGTGATTGATCCTCTGGAGATGAGATCAGTTGTTTCAGACAAGGTGTTCTACGACTAATATTATCCCAAGACTCTTGACGAGGACCTTAGGCATTGCACCTGCTCCCAATTGATCCCTTGATTTTGAAACCCCCTGAACGAAGGTTTTTTTTGATTTTCTATCATTCTGCTTTTGTGTAGCTATCTTTGAAGACTATTGGCTCCCAGAACGTCAGAGATAAGCTGAGTCACGAATGATTATTAGACGACGTCGTCTTGACAAAGTGTGGTACTAGTGAAGCTATCATATAGGATCTCTAGATAACTTAAGCACTCCAGCATAAATGCGTGTCTCGGCTGCCGCTGGGGACTGCGTGTTTATCATGTCATCTATAAAGAACGAAATCTCCGGGAGATATAACAAGGGCATGGTTGGAATACTATCATGAACAAACTTAACCTGTTTTAGGCTTTTCTCTTCGAAGACGAGATCTACTACTTTACAAAGTAACGCGATTCGTTCTATTAGCCTATTGGATAAGAAAATGATAACTGTCAATAAAGTTCATTAATATACAGAGCTTTTAGTTTCAGGATACCATTCGTCATTATATGTTTACAGCTCTTTGCTATATCAGGTATTTTGGATGAAAGGTGGTGCCGTTTAAGTCTTACCTTCCCTGATCTCTCACTGTCGTAATCGGCCATAGACGATATTTTCTGTATGTGTGTCGACTCTCTTAACTATTGAATCAACAAACAGAGAAATCCGGTAATATTCTAGAGTGAGATATCAAGGCTTCCGTACACACATAACCGCCTTCATGTACGGCCGCACACGCCAGTAGTTGTGACACGGTTGCCAAACAGCCCAAAAACATGGCGGAAAAGGCTGCCTGTTGATCTGATACAGAAACTCCACATTGGACCCAGCAGTCCATGATATTCTAGCAAACCTGCCCGCTTGTCTTACGATATACTGCTGCTCTTGTGGTTGATTGAAACACAGTTCTGCGGAACAATGTTCTGTCGCAGCGATTTAACTACTCACAAAAATCATGTATGACCTACACATTCTCGACGGGATAAAGTTCACAATTGTTTCTAAAGAGGACAAGCAAAAGTGATTGCTTACATACAAGTAGCTTGAACATACAGTTTCGTCAAGATGAAGTTCTCAAAAAAGAATAATCATAGCGAGTGTCCCTGTCACGTGACTTGTCGATAACCGTGATTGGAATTGTAAACCCGGAGATGTGGTTGTTCCAGTAATAGCAAAACCTTCTTGATTCAAACAAATATATGTTCTGTTCGCCCAGATGCCCATAATCTAGCCTATAAATGACACCAAGATGAGAATCACTGGCTTTATGACTTGCATCCAACTGCATCATTTATGAGAAAGAGTTACTGGATTCTTACTACAGCCCGGCGTATACTACCAGGATCCAAATACGGCCTTCAAACCAGCAAATCTTGGACATTGTCATTGACTGGCGGACGCGCCAAGTATTAGCGAAGAAGTTCTAATTGGATACTGCGCAGGTGGGCGCAGCATTGCCAGAGGGGCGGGGTAGGGGGCGATGTTCCGAGCGGCTGCTCAGCTTTTTCATACCGCTGTATATCCTGTCTACTCCCAGGAACCCAAGAATATTGCGGCTCATATTCCCTGTGTAATACTTAATTTTGAATCATGGTCTGAGAAATCTTCTTAAATTCACCTTAAGTCAGTAACCATGCCGGAACACAGTCTTCGCCTTCTCTCGCTCGACGGAGGCGGAGTACGAGGCTTGTCGTCACTTATCATTCTTCAGCAACTTATGGCCACAATCGATCGCGACCATCCCCCCAAGCCGTGTGATTATTTTGACCTCATCGGGGGTACTAGCACTGGAGGGTACGTCTCGCAGACTACGCTCCTTTCACAGTCGAGTCCTGATGTGTAACGGCGCAGGATCATTGCCATCATGTTGGGTCGTTTGCGCATGACCGTTGAAGAATGCATAGATGCCTATATATCATTGTTGGATGGTGTTTTCCAAAAGCGGAAGCATCGCTTCACCCTCAAAGGCAAAATTCAGGGCAGATTTGATTCATTAGCTCTCGAAAAAGCCATCAAACACACCTTGGTGGCGCATTGGTACAGTGAGGACGAGCTACTCCGGGATGAGTCGGACACGTCTTGTAAAGTGTATGGTGCATCCCTTTCATTGCCAATTTGTCGCCTGACATCCCGGATGCACTAGTGCGGTCTACGCAGCCAGCAAGGAGACGGGGGATGTAGTGTGCTTTACAACCTACTACGCCCCTCGACTTAGTCTACATTTCTTCGATTTAACGAAGATATGGGAAGCCTGTCGCGCCACATCTGCTGCTACCTCTTTTTTTGACCCAATCACAATCGGGCCGTTCAAAGAGCAATTCGTAGATGCGGCGGCTCTGGGCGTCAACAACCCGGTGTACTCTGTATGGAGTCAAGCGCAGGAAATATGGGGTGCAGACAGCGTCCAGGATAATCTCAACTGTATAGTGTCTATTGGAACTGGGATGCCATGTCTCAAACCGTTTCAGGACGACGTCCTTCACATCAGCAAAACACTAGTTGCGATTGCAACAGAAACAGAGAAGACCGCTGAGCGATTTCGGCTTGACAAGTTCAAGTTGGTTGAGGCAGGAACATACTATCGGTTTAGTGTGACTAAAGGTTTGGAAACAGTTGGTTTGCAAGAATCTACCAAGAAAGCAGACATTGCTGCTGCTACTGTCCGGTATGTCCAGTCACAAGATGTGTTCCAGCAGTTCAAATCATGCGCGCTGAGAATTACCAATAAAAGTGAGCAAAATTTCTATTATTCAGTAATCACGAAGACATACTTACATCTATTGAGACGATGATACAAAAAGATCCAGCGGATACCGAACGAGTTTCAGTCTACAAGGCGTACCCGTGACGCAAAACTACGTTGCCCGTCCCACAGACGCCACTGCCATAGAGCGCGTTCTTTTATCAAATAAAAGATTCAACGAACAGATGATTTTTGTCCTTCATGGACTAGGCGGAATGGGAAAAACTCAACTGGCCATTGAGTTTGCCCGAAAGTATCACAGCAAGTTCTCTACAGTCTTCTGGCTGGATGGGAGATCGGAAGAAAGCTTGAAACGGAGCATTTTAACTTGTGCGACAAGAATAAGCAACAGTTTGATATCAGGACAGAGCCGTAACTATCTAATACGTGGCGAAGGTAGTATCGACGCGATTGTGATGGGAGTGATGAGTTGGCTATCCCAACCCGACAACTCTTCTTAGCTTCTAATCTTCGATAATGTTGACCAAGATCATCATAGCAAAAGATTCTGATGCGTACGATGTACGCAGTTACTTTCCCAATAGCCATGGATCGGTCCTAATTACAACTCGTCTCTCACGTCTTGCTCAACTTGGATGTTCGAAAAGATTAGACAAAGTGGACGGTTTAAAAGCTCATGAAATCTTTCAGAAGTGGTACCCAAACATACGAGGTAATCGGCTAGGCCCCGTCCCCATAACGAATTCCCAATGCATCTGATCACAGAAACAGAACCCGAAAAGATTTCTAGTCTTCTTGATAAGCTTGCTGGACTACCACTCGCTCTCGCCCAAGCTGCCGCTTATCTTCACGAGACCGGGATAAGCATCGAATCATACATGGAGCTTTACGACATGCAGTAGAAAGATTTGATGGAGCAACAGGGATCATCAATGCTGTGCTATGCTGACCGCAATATTGCTACTACCTGGTCAATGTCACTCCATACCGTACGAACAAAGAACACGGCTGCGACCAGCTTGCTTCGTGTATGGGCGTATCTTGACAGTAAAACAATGTTCCATGAATTACTAAGTGCAGCAGCAAGCACCCACGCAGTCTTCCCAGAGTGGCTTCGGCATCTAGCGACCGACAAGCTCAGGTTCATCAATGCTATACGACTCCTAATAAGTCATTCAATGATCGAAAAGCTCGAAGGAGACTCGGGTTGCTATTCTATGCACCCTATCGTCCATAAATGGGCATCCGAAGTAGAGATAACCGAAGAAGAACAGATTGACTTCATAAGAATAGCGATATCGCTGGTGGGGCTGGGAGTGCCAGAAACGAAAAGCTCAGATTACTGGATAGTTTCACGGAGGCTACTTCCCCACGCCTACGCATGTTCTCGTTTGCTTCTTGCAGAGACGAGCCGAATCGATAAGACAAATCAAATCCTTGTCAGTACCTTGGACGAGCAGAAAATAGATGTGAACCCAATATTCGAAGCCGGACATAGATTAGCAGATTTACATCGCACTCACGGTAACCTACAATTGGCTAAAGAGTTATACACCTACGTCTCGGAGAAGAAGAAAGATACAATTGGATCAAAGCATTTGTCGACCCTAGACACATTCAACAACTTTAGTGTACTTTGCCAAAGCCTCGGGAGACAGGACGAAGCTGAAGTTATGGGTCTCTTGGCATTGCAAGGAAGAGAAGAGATATTAGGTCCAGATTACGTATCAACACTTGGCTCTGTTAACAACCTTGCAATTGTATACACGGAAAAGGGACAACTCCAAAAGGCCGAAGACTTGTATAATCGCGCATTGCTTGGCAGAACAAAAGCATCTGGACCCAACCATCTCTCTACGCTTAGGATTATGGCTAATCTTGGTCTTCTTCACGCAAAGAAAAATAACCTGATGAGGGCAGAGGGCATGCTCCAGCGATGTCAGGGCTAACGAACACTCTAGAGACATACGTATCGTGTATAATCACGTATATACGTCTGCAAAACGAATCTGAACAGAACCTGGATGTAACTTGTAGAACTAGAAGGCTAAGTGTAGCCATCAGAGCGAAGGTTCTGAGCTAATATACAGTAGTAGGGTCTGATTATGTGACCCTAAAGCCTAACACTGATCATGTAACCCTAAAGCCTAACACTGATTATGTGACCTTAAAGCCTAACAATTCTCTCTTTTAAAAGAAGATCGCGTCTTTATGATTTATTGTTTTAATTACTAATTACTTTTTTTTTAAGCATTTTTTTTTTTATTATTATCTTTTTTATTTTTATTAGATTAATTGTTATTTTTAATATATAGTTCGATAGCTTTAATAGCTTTGTTTAAGGTTATAAGCTAGTTAATATTAACGATTTTTTTTTTAATTTTAAAAATTTTTAACGAAATAATAATTTAGTTAAAATTAAACATTAAAACTTTATTAGTACAATTTTTATATATAATTTAAAGTTTTATAGTAATTATATATAGTATATATTTAATTTTAAAAATTTTTTAGCCAGCATATTTAAACTTATAATTTTTAAAAAAGTATTAATAAGCTAAATTTTAAGTAGTATCGGTTATAATAAAGTAGTATTTATATATATAAACTATAAATTTTTAATTATTAAATAGTAAAAATTAAATTTTAGTTTTAATATTTTTAATATAATAAATAATATAAGTTACAATTTTTTATATAATAAATAAAATTTTATAACTATTAATAATAAATTTAAACTTTTAATTAATTTTTTTATAAACTAAAATATTAAAGTAAAATAGCTTAATATAGTTAATATATATAAAATTTAGTTGTTTTAACTATAGTTTAATAAATTTAATTTTATTATATTTAGCTTAAATTTTTATTATTTTAACAATTTATTATTAAGCTTAAAGCTTTTGTTTAATTTAAATTTAAGTAGCTATAAAAATATTTTAGTTAATTGTTATATATATAATATTTTATTTTAATATAGTAGTTTTTTTTTTTATATAATTTTTTAATAGTTTTATATTTATAAATATTTTAAAACTAAAAAATTTAATTTATATTTTTTTTAATATATATTAGCTAGCTTATAAATTTTAAAAGTTAAATAAAGTTAACATTAATAATAGTAAAATTAGTAATAAAATATTTATATTTTTAAATATAATATAGTTTTTTATAATTAAAGTATTTTATTTTTTTATAACTTTGTTAGTTTTTTTTATATATAAAGTAGTATTATTAATATTTATTATTTTTTTAAAAAATTTTTAAAAATAAAAATAAAACATTATAGTTTAAATAATAATTTTTATAGTAAATTAACTATTTAATATTTTTATTAGTTTAGCTACTTATTATTTATGCTATAGTATTTTTAATTTAAATATTAATATATTTATTTTAAAAAAATATAACGGTTTTTTAATTGTTTTATTTAATAAATTTTATTTAATAAGTTTTAATAAAATTTATAATTATAGAATTTTATTTATATTTTTATATACTAAAAACTATATATATATTAATAAATAAACGGTTAATTTTTATAAATAATAGTTTAACAATTTTATTTTTAAAAATTTTAATTTAAACTTTATAAAATATAATAATAGTAATAATAAATTTTTAGCTATTTTAATAATAAAGTTAAATAGCAAAAACTAGTATTATAAAATTATAAATAAAATAAACGTTATATTAATTAATTATACTATTATTATTAAAGTTTTTATTATTATTATTTTTAATATTAAGAAAAATAAATAAACTATTAATAGCTTTATAAATAATTTTTTATAAAAATTATTATATATAAATAATAATTAAGTTATTATATTTATAGCTTATTTTAATTATTTTTTTATTATAAAACTTATTAAAAATAAATTAAAAAATTTTACTTTTAAATTAATAGTTAATAATAAGCTTATAAATTTATATTGCTTAAAATTGCTTTATTTAAGTTTTTAAAAATAGTTTAAATTATTATATTAAAAAATTAAACAAGCATTTTTTATTATTTTATCGAAGTATAAGCTTTTTAAAAATATAAATAGTTTTATTTATTTGTTATTATTAAAAAATATATAAATAGCAATAAAACGGAATTTAGTTAATAAAATAAATATATTTATTTTAATTATATATTATTTTTTATTAATAATTAAAACTTAAACGTTAATAATATTATTTAAAATAAAAATAATATAAAAAATATAAATAATAACGTTAATTTTAATATAAAAAAATTTAATAAATTAATTAAAAAGCTTTTTATAAGTTTTTTTATTTTTTTTTTTTTATAATATAAAATTTAAATTATAAACTTTAAAATTAGCAAAAATTCTTTTAACAAAAAAATTATTAATATTTTATATTATATATTTTTTAATACTAAATTTAATAAATTTTAAACTTTTTTAAATTATAACATTTTTATTAAATTTATTATAAGTATTTTTTGTTAGTTATATTAAAAAACGTTTAAGTTTAAATATTGTTAAAAAATTGCTATTTATATAAATTTTTTAATTTTTTTTAAAAATTTAACGAATAGTTATAATAACTATAAAAATATAAATAACTTTAAAAAAATAATTAAGTTAAAATTATAATTAAACTTTAAAAAAATTAATAATAATATTATTAAATTATTCGTTATTTATTTTAACTATAACAATTTAAATATATTGTTTTAATATTTTATTAATAGTTTTAAAAATATATATAAACAGTTTTTTAAATTTAAATAGATTTTATATTATTAGCTATTTAACTAAAGATTTAAAAAATATAGTTTAGTTTAAAAATTTAAGCAATATAGTTAATAAAGTATTTTTTTAAGCCTAGTTTTTATTAATTTATTTATTTTAAGTTTTATTATTAATATTTTTTTAAATAATATTTTTATTTTTTATTATATTATTATTATTATTATTATTATCGCTATTTTAATTATTTTTTAAATTTAAAATATTTTTTTTGTTTAGTTTATAAAATATATTTTTAAATATAGCAAGTTTATTAAATTTAACTTTTTTAAATACTAAGTTAGCTTATTATTTTTTAAGCTTTTTTATAAAAACTATAAATATAATTTTATTATTTATAGTTAATTCGAAAAACTTTATTATAATATTTATATTAAGTATATTAATAAAAATTAATAATTTTTTTAAAGTTATAAGTTAAGTTTCATTAATAAAGTTTTATTATAATAGTTTAATAAAAAATATTAAAATATATAATTTATTGCTATTAAAATAATTAATAATAACTTTAAAGCTATAAAAAATATATTTTAAATTGTTTATAATAAACTTTTATTATTTTTAATTAAGCTATAAATATTTATTAAAAAAACGGTTAAATTTATTTTTAATAATACTACGTTAAAAAAAATAAGTATATAGTTTATTATTATAGTAAATTAAATATTTAAAAAACTTAAAGTTAATTTAATATTTTTTATTATTATTAATTTTAATATTTATTTTAAATAGTTTTATTATAGTTTATTATTTAAATATAAAAAGTTTATAAATATTTATTATAAAATATATATATTATTTAGCTAGTTTATTAGCTATATAGTTAAAAAAATAAAAAATAGCTAAAAAAATTTTAAAGTTAAAATAATATAAATATTACTTATTAAAGTTAATAATTTAAAAATAAAATAGTTTAAAATTATATATAAAGTTTACTAAAATTATAGCGTTAATAATAACTTTTATTTTAGTTTTAATAATATTTTTATATATTAATATAATAAATATAATTAAAATATTAAAATTATTTTATTTTTTAGTAAGTTTTAAAAAATATTTTTTATTGTTAAACTTTTTTAAAATTTTAATTTTAAATATATTAAAACAAATAAGTTTTTTAAATTTTTAAATTAATTTTTAAAATAAATAGTTTAAAATAAATATAAAAAAAATAAACAAACTAATTAATTTTTATTTTTTATTAAATTAAATATAAATAGCGTTATATAATAAAAAATAATCGATTATTTTTATTAAAGCAAAAAAGTTTTAAAAATTTTATATTTTAGCAACTTTATTTTTTAAATAAAGTTTATAGTTAGCTTTTAACTTTTATAATTAAACAGTTTTATATAAAAGTATTTATTAAGCTAGCATAATAAGCTAGGCTATTTTTTATTTTATAAGCTTTAATATTATTATTAAATATATAATAGTATTAAAATATTTAACTAAATAAATAATAAAATAAAAATAATTATTTTAATTAACGTTATAATTTATTTAATATATTTTAAAAATGTTATTAATAAATATAATAATAGCTTTATTTTTATTAATTTTAGTTTTAAATAAAAACTTAAGTTTAAATAAAACGTTAATAAACTTAATTTTAAAAATATTATTAAGTTAAAAAATAATAAATAAATAATAAATATTAGTAAAAATAATAAGTTAAATAGTAAAATAGCTATAGTTTAAAAAAGCTTTAATTAGTAAAGCAAAAGTTTTAGTAAACTTATATAAAATTAATTTAAAAATATTTTTTTAATATTAATATTTAAAAATAACTTTATAAAATAATTAAACTAATTTTTTAACTAGATTTATAAAAACTTTTTAGTTTTTTTAATGTTTAAACTTAATATTTTTATATTAAATAATTTTGTTTATAGCTTTAAAAATATTATTTTTAGTATTTTTTATAAACTTTTAATAAAAATTAATATTATAATTTTCTTATTTTTTAATAAAAATAGCAGCAACTTTATAAGTTTTTTAATTATACTATAAAAGTGCTATTTTAAATTAATAAAAGTTAAAAAAAGTTAGTATAATTTCGTTAATTATTTTAAAAATATAAATAAATTATTTTTTTAAAACTTTAGTTAAATATATAACTTTACTTTTATAATATATATAATAAATACTATTAATTATAGCTAAAATATTTATATTTATATTAATAAGTAATATATTATAAAAAAAAGCTTTAAATATATTAAAATAACTTTGTTTTTTAGTTTATTTTTTAACTTTTTTTTTTTTAGCTTAATAAAAGTTAAAATATTAATAAATATTTAATATATAAAAATTATATTAGCAAAAATTTTATAAAAGCTAAATAATTTAACTTAATAGCTATAGTAAATTTTAATATATTATATTTTATATTTAACGTTATTAACTTTAATA
>JADKYC010000129.1:0-95134 GCA_019843955.1 Xylaria sp. 218_066 | reverse complement strand
TAATGGGAAGGAGAAGGATGGGGGGGGGGGGGGGGCGTGAGAGATTTTGTCAGACGCGGCGAGACGGGAACACTGGGGTCAGCCAGATATGCCACGGGGAAGGAAATCTGGAAAATTGTCAGAAGCCAGACCGTTGTCCACACCCCCCTGTCCTTATGAATCATGGATCTCCCTTGTCGAGAGGACCCTGCTTGACCGCACACTCCCTATCCACAAATACGTACCCTCACCCGTCGGTATTCATAGAAGACATATATATGAGGGCTATCTCGATCCCACCAACTCGGTCCGCATCCATGACTTCATATTTTGACCATAATTATTTATAATCGTCGCGAGTCGATGACTGGTTTTGCCTAGACCATAAAATACTAACGACTGATCCAACCTACACTCATACTCTCGAGTGTTTTCTGCGTTCTCGTCTCACACACACTACAACTTAGACGTGAATACGAGCGGCCTGATATACGAAGGCTTCATTTTACCTCGACGAACACGACAGCTGTTTATCGATACACCAGAACAGAAGCCAATATGTACAGCCCATACGGCTCATACAGCTCCATGAGCTCGAACACCCAGCCCCTCGACATCACACCGGGCAGCTTTCTCTCGCGCGATGCCGGTTACCACGCCAGCTGCGCATTTCCCTCGTGGCCCCAGAGATCCTCATTGATGGACTCGGCTCGAGAAGAACGCGCCACCTCTTATCTATCTGACGACGATCTCTTCCCCTCCGACCCGGTTGGCGACGATGCCCACAGCATCTCAAGCGGAACTAGCACGGCGTCGGCTTCGCCTTTCGTGACGGAGGAGGAGCTATTGGAGATTCAGCGCCAGAAGATGGCCATGCAACGCGAGGCTATCAAGCACCTGCTCAACGAGAAGGAGCGCCGCCGCCAACAGTACAAGCGCACACGCAAGGGTAGCGGCAGCTCGAAGAAGAGCAGCAGTCCGAAATCGAAGCAGGACCAGATGGCGCCCATCACCGAGGCCGGTGAATGAGGGATGGCGGGACAATACTAACGACGACACGACAGCATGATTTGTAAGTTTCGCCTCACTTTGGAGCCTGGTCGCACTCAGCCACTAACACATGGTTCGTCAGATTACGATGTTTTTGCAAGCGATGATACCCCTAGCATTACAACATACAACATACGGCATTACAGCATTACACGATGATACCCCATTATGATACCCTATCGAGTCCCTAGACTCTAGGACGCAGCACCGACGCCTGCGCCGCGATAGCAATACGCGCGCAGCAGTGGCTTAACGGTGCTGCGAATTAATATTACTCACGATGGGCTTTGGTCATCGTAAGCGTGGGATAGAACCACAACGGCTGCCTTACACATTACAACGTGGTGCGTGATCTCACTATGAGTCACAACACCAACAGTCCGAACAGGGTAGCAAGGCGCGCAGCCCTTTTCGGACCTTGACAAGTTGTCGCAGCCACAAGCCCACTTGGCTTGAAATAGCGACAACACATTTTGGTGCGATGTTTTCTTTTTGAGGCAGGGCCCGATTTTCCATCCCGGAGCAGGGGTGTGGGCGGTGAATCCACCAGTTGGGAAGTTTCCCTGGATGGCGGTGAGATAGAGCACATGCAAGGTGTTGGGATTGGACGCAGAGGAACAGACGATGTCGGAGGGCCGACCGGACCACCGCCTTGGGCGCGTTGGTGGTATGGTACCATTGGGCAGAAATGGATGTTGGGGGGAATGAAATGGGGGGGTATTATCTCGAAAGAGGAGGAGTGCTACAAAGCCTTAACCCCGGATGGATACCCATTGGTTATCTCGGGTGATGTGGTTGGTGGTCATACATTGTTGGTCACTCTTGGCGGTTCGGTGAATGGAATCAGTTGATGGGGTGTGTACTGCGGGGGAGAGGGGAGAGTGGTGGTTCAATATTGCCGATATCTATACCCTAGCTGGAGGAAGGGTACGCGGAAAAAAATTAATAGAAATCATATGAAACAAACAAATCCGCCTATCAATCCATTTCCATGTGTTCGATTCTCATGTGCTGTGTGACATTTTCCTATCTATGTACAACATAACGATGCATGTAATTACCGGCTTTCTGGAACACGTTGTCGTGAATATACGAATCCCATATGATATGTTACATGATTCAGTTCTTGGTGCTTGACGATTTGATGTCCGACGAGACGATATATCTTAAATCCAAATGTGTGCGCCAACGAGCAGCCCCCCGCGCCAACCCCGGAACTTGCGTGTCTTAGATCAGTTCCGATCACTTTGCTTTTGTCTCAGTCTAACTGGTAAGCTAACCCTTTGTCTCGGCTATCATGATTATTATCACAAACTGGCATCAGCTCTCGCAACCGTTAGAAACTCATATCCACATTCAAGAGGAGAATGCGGTGAGTCACTGAGAGGGGGTTTTAGATCATGCCAGAGTTCATATAGCGCCCTCGAGCTAAAGACGCAAGGTCGAGACAGTTAAACTGAGGAGAACGAGAAGGTCCGAGAAGGAAACCCTTATCCTATTGCAGCATTGTCCCGCTGTCCTATTGTTGGCAATGGCGAGGATCCTGGCTGTAAGTGGGGTGACACGCCGGTAGTCTTCTCAATACCGACTCGATGACAATAATGCAATTGTGTGTGTGAAGCGGGTAATTCTCGCGTTCTCGCGGTGTGGGGGACACATTCGGTTGTGGCATGCGCCTGTACCGTATCATGCATTATCCATGTGATCGGATTGATATGAATTGAACGAAGCTCGGCACCTCGGGCACTAGTTCAAAAAGATCGGCCGACGGCGCTTTTATTAGTCGCTGGTCTGGCGTTATCGCAAATCCCCCCGTAACGTTCCCTTTGATGGACAGCGGTAGGTGGTATGCTTGTAGATCACAGGATTTACAGTCCGACGAATATGATCTAGAACGACATGTCTCGGGTTCCCTAGCTGTGAGCTTGTTGGCGGGCTATTGTGGAGTTAGCTGGATGCTAATCATCAAGTCTAGAGACGAGCTATCCAATAACTAGTGCACCGTCCGCCTAACGGCTGTTATTTGCCAACGAGTCCTTATTGCCTTGATTGGCTCCAGTTCACCGCTGAGCGCTCAGTTGACCTGCTTACATGTCGAATTACATAGTAGGGGATTCGTGTTCGAAGGCGTAGCATCACTCCTCAGTCTGTCTTCGTGCAAGCTCGGTTGGCGAATTATGAGGTGTTCGGCGCTACCTATTGGCAGACAACACACGATTGATATTATAGGCCGGGTGAGATCGATGGTAAGGCTTGTCCTAAGCTTTCAAGGAGGGGGAATGCACCCCACAATGTTGTGGCCGGCGTGCTCATCACACACTATAACTCGCTAGGCTAGTGATTATGGTAATTCAGGTGTTCCGAAGCAGCCAGTGAGTTGCTTCGCTTGCCGCGTCGCTGTACCTCGGGTTGATTATGATGTCCAAGCCCAGCCAGTTATCAGAACCAAAAGCCAAAGGTCGGGAAGCGGTACGTGAATACGTTGGGCTGATGGTCAGTGCTTCAACGATGTTCCACCCGGGACCGAGTTTTCCTACGATGACAAGGGATCTACCTCACCTCTACTACCTTAGTTGCATGAGACCGGTGAAGCTTTCTTCCTTGAGCGATACCCGAAGTAAATCAACACACCGGTGAGCTAGATGAACTAGAGGTGAAGAAGGATCCTTAGCTAACGTAAGAAACCTCAAAATCGCAATTGGTGGGTATACACGCTACGATCTTTTACTCAAGATTTGTATAATCTTCCCCATACTTACGGTCCCTAGCGACACGGGAGCTAGCGTATCTTCACCGATGCTTCCCGTGTTGCCTGCGGCTTATAGGCAAAGCAAGAGAGAAGCGCAGGGCGCGATTACGCCAAGAGTTTCAAGGTTAGCTGAATAGTAAAAGTACACGGCGATGAGGTGGTGAACCGCGAACCCATTTAAGGGGATTCCTGTCGCAGCAAAGCGCCCGTTCAGGCGGGTTACTACAATACCAACTGTGATTAGTAGCCTTGCAGGTCTCTGCATTTGGCCTGTCAGCCTAACGTAGCATTCGTCATTTCTTCTATCTGCCCTCGTGCCGTTAGGCCGCGCCTTTGGGAAGCATCACAGCCCGAACGACAACACTTAAGAGACACTGACCGGGGAGGTCAATGCGCGAGCTGGAAACGTGCCAGGAACGAGGACGAGGATAGCGAGGGTGGGAAATGCAACCCTATACCGTAATATTATGTCCTCTTCAAGAATGCCCCTCCATCCTTTTCGCTAGCTCTGTCCCATTGAGTTTGGATCGCATTCCAATTCTTGGGTATGACAACATGGCCCATCATGCAAGGGGTTAGTCGTAATCTTCATGTTGGTATCGACCGCAGTATAGAATCTATCTATGGCATATATGGTTGTACTCGCATTGGACTGCGACCGAATGCAATTGGGGGTGGCTTGTTGCCGGGAATACAGTAAAGGCCGACCCGTATGCAACTCATAACCGAATATAGGTTTTTGGGAATAGAATGCAACATAAAAGTCCCTGTAGAGGATATAGAGTAGTACAGCAATGGGAAGATATAGCCTCACGTGTGTCTCAAGAGGGTCCGACGTCGCCGTCAAAACCCAGCGTGTTCGTGAAAAAGACGGGGGAAGACGAAGGAGGAAACCTATGAAATACAGTGCAGCGCAAGCCAATTGACCGAGCAATTAATTGTATGGATTTGTCGAGCAAAGTCCGATTGACGTCAGTCCGAGCGCACAGACTTCACGAACAATAATACTATGCACTGCTCGAACTGGAATTCCGTCTCAGGGGGTTTGGTTTTTAAATGCGCGCATCTGTCCGAAGACGGATTCCAGCATCAAGTTCCAGGGGTCAGACTACCCGGTAATCGTCAGCGGGTTACAACCAACAATATGGCTAGATATAGCAATCATTCATGCGCGATAAGCTAGAAATCACCCAGCTGCCGGCCGCCTCGACTTGCCTTTGCAGGCAGCGCCTTGTTCATGATGCTTCTCGGAACCATACAAACCGCATGCTAACGTCTCCTGCGGGGTTTCGCACAATGGACGTCGCCCACAGATATCTACTTCGTGATGCGGGAACCCCATGTGGCGGGCGCGGGAACTGCAGTATGCCAGGAGCCGTGAGCTCTTGCAGATGGGGTCCGTCGAATCTAATCTGATGTGGTCGTCTGGCTGTCGTGTCGGTTGTCCACGTCGCCGGAGGATTGGTCAAGGCTCGGATACGACAGGCACAGCGACGACGACTGCAATGAGGAAGAATAAGACGAGGTGGGGCAAACGTGCACGATCTGTTGCTACCCCAGCCCCAGATATAATAAATTTAGAGGTGGAAGTGGAGTTAGAGTTGCACTCATCCGCTGGGGTGGCTGAAGCTAAGTATCTCGACCCTGGTAAAGAAGCTGGATCTAGCATGAGAGATGAGGGAGAACTGCTGCAAAGCAGAGTCGAGAATGGGCAGTCTGCAGCTAAAACTCACTACCACTTTCTGATCTACCATGCCGGTTCGGTACTCCATACTTACTTGAGGGAGCAGAAATAGGGGAAAAGGGATGGTCTCGTCGGTGGTGTAAGTGGTATGATGCAGTGTATAGAATACATGCCTATGCTTGCTTAGATATGGAGAACTTCAGAGGACCCCTGCATTTGATTGACCAACGAGCTCTTCGATCACTCTTTTACCGCCGAGCCGAGTGCCAGGGACAAGCTTCGTGGCCAATTAACCACGCGGCCCAACAGGATCCCTGCGGTTCCCGCGATCCCATTAGCCAATCTGAGCTTCCAACTGCCTTTGCGCCACCTTTGGCGCTACCCAAGTGACTGGAGGAACGACGTCCGTTGGCACGTTCTTTCTCTAACTCGTCCATGCTAACATATTCTTCTGCCCAACCAGATTTCGCAGTGAGCACAAGTCGTTGACGGGAACAATGGGAACAATAGGAACAATGGGGACTACAAGATTGAGTCGAAGAAAAAGTCCCACCATCGACCTATTGTAAGGGCCTATTGTTATGCTCGCCTCGCTTCGAGGGGGCCCTCCCGGTATCCCATGTGCTTTCTGTGCCTCCTTGCAGTGAAATGCGATGCAGTGAACGCAGAGACATGTCGATGGCGGAGCGGTTAATACCTACATCTCCAACGCCGACGGTGGCCCCCAGCGTGTTTAATGTAAATTCTCAAACTCGCCCCCGATACCACTCGCTGCTCCTCTGGATTTGGCTGGCTGCGAGAATAACATCGTGTTTGGTTTTACCTCGTCTTGCCCGATCATATGGACAAGCAAACAATACATAGTAGCTGAGCAGCCTGTCAAGTGACGGACCAAGCAGAAGCACAAGCAGAAGCACAAGCACAAGCACAAGCACAAGAGGTTAAACTAATTATATCAAATATCGATGTCCCTCCCTGGTCTCGAGCTACTGCAAAATCCAACCAGTAGTCACCCACAGCGGACCTCTGCGATCAACCACCCTGTGCTACCCTGGACCACTCCCATGGTTCCAACTAGACCCATGTGCGGTGTAGACCTTGGCTTAGCCGGTCCATATCCGCCCTAGATATATGCCCGCTGCTTTCCAACGTGGTATTATACCATGTATGCGCCTTGAGCCATTGACAGCTCAGAACCTCCTCTTCTTTAGGCGCTGGCTTTTTAGTAGCGATAGACACTCTTTATTATCTGCTCCATCACCCCCGAGCTTCACCGTCGTGTTTTCCTTTCCTTCTTTTGCCTCTTTGGATCCGTGATTGCTCCGGTCGTGCATACACCCGCCTCGACTCTCACGAGATCTAATGCGAGCGAGAGGTTCAAGTGTCAGCGTCTTAATCCAGGTTGAGACAGACATTGTTACACGACACTGGAGATAGAACATTCCCACGAGGTCAAGACATATTAGCGTACGAACGACCGCGTGCTCTCCGCCCCTACGTCTTACCTTCTCGATCGTCGCGCATAAGGTCGGAATAGGAAATAAAGGATCAGTTCTGTACTTGTACTGTGGGTTTAGCCTGCGCGCGTCCTCGTGGAACCTGCCGATTTTCTTTCCGACGACGAGACGCACCCTGTCACTGCTGGCGTACAAAACGCTCAGAAGGAACGGAGCCGGCAACCAGCAGGCTACGTAGTGCGTAATATGTACGAGCCCAGAAATACGTAGCGCACCTGTTTGGACATTGGAGGTTTCGTTGAAGGACATCGCTCGGCCTTCGAGGTGAGTCTATCGGTCCCTGTTCGTGCGGCAATACAGACCATGAACCATAATCATTACATGCTCAGCTCTGTTACCACGTGCGTTCACTGACGCATGACTAGAATATACGAATCATGATGTCGTCTTCGAACTATCAGTCGGCTCCTCACCACCGCAATGCCTCCCTAAGCTCAGCGGGCCAATCGTCGAGGAAGGGAATGGGGACCTCAGAGCCGAGGGAATTCTCCTCGCCCGGCATGCCCACAAGATATTTCGAGCCAACTGCGGCGACAGATAAAATGCTACTATATGGGCGTACGTGTGAATTTTGACTTGGGCAGGCCATGTTCCGTGGCAGCTAACGGTTTTATAGAGGGAAATTCGGTAGTGGTCGCACACCATGACAGCTTAACGATCGAAAGACGTTTCTCCCGCCATTCCGCCGAGGTTCAACTGCTCGCGGTTGACACGCAAAGCGCAACAATGGGCAATGGGAGATTCGTCGTGAGCTATGATGCGGATATGACTGCTATAGTATGGGATTTGATGACAGGCGAAGAAGTTGCTCGGTTCGCGTCATACGAGAATCTCACTTGTGCCGTATGGATGAGAAATGGAAATGTCGCTTTTGGTATGGTGGCCTATCACGGACTCCGCATGAATCTTAGGTACTGACTTCAACACCAGGCAACGTGCAAGGAAATATTATTCTCTTCGAGCCCATGACTTCCGAGCACCTATCGGCGCGGACCATCGACCAGATCCCTATAACTGCATTGGCTCCCGCCGCTGACTGCAGAACTTTCGCTATTGGGTAATGCCTGTCCCCTTACCACGAAGACTGCCTGTAACTGACTTGGCCCAGATACCAGAATGGCTCTCTCATCATTGCCACTCTTCAACCCAGGTTCACGATCCTGCACAGTCTCAGCACCTCTAGATCGCCTTCACCTATAGTCACCCTCGCTTGGCATGCATCGTCTTCCCGCCAAAAGTCGGATATGTTGGCTGTGCAGACCGATGACGGAGACCTGAGGGTCTGGAGCGTGGCCAAGTCGTTCAACAGCAACGACCCTGCCAAGGTGGTACGAATCCTAAAGCGGAATGACAATTACCAAAATGGCCCCAACTGGATGGGCTGGTCAAAGAACGGCCGCATTATCCAGTTTTCTGATAAGTAAGTCATACATGCATGCAGATCGGCTACGCGCGCGCTTGGGACATTTCGGGACTAATACGTTTTGCCACAGCGAGACTCTATCGTGGGACGTGCGGACTAAACATGTCACCTATGACAGTATACCGACGTTGGAACACGTCCGCGGCCTCGCCGTGTATGGGCCTGCTGCGATCCTTTTCACTCTTGGGGCCAATAACACAGTGCAGCAGTTTGACCTCAATACACCGGCCATGTTGATCACTAACGCTCAGCACCCTGCTAACCATTTGCCGCCGTCACCGCCTGTATCTATCGAGGAGCGGGCGGAGCAGGGCGTCGTGATTATTGGCACAGAATCCGACTCGTCCATCCCCATTAATGCCGAGATCTCAGAAAGCGACGATGATCACATGTCACCCCTGGCTAGGATGGTTCGTGGAACCGACTCCACTAGTGATTCGGTTGACCATGACAGATACATGTCGGCCAGTCCAGTTTCTACTAAGAGCTCTACTATTTCTAAATCGTCTGCCAACTCGGGAACGCAGGGACGATACCAGGCGTCAGTGCAGTCACGTGGAATGACCGAAAGCACCTATATTTCTACTGGGTCGTCTCTTCGGTCATCAGCCCGACCACCTTTTGGCGACAAGGATGCATATTCTATTAGTAGTGTTAGCTCGGCTTCAATTGCATCGTCCTCTAGATCCCGAAATCGGCCCTCGAGACTACGGAACGAGGTTCTCCCTAGCCCCGATGAATCTAGGGTTCACGATCTCTTCAAGTTCACTAGGAGCCGTCTCCACGACGTCCCTTACAAACACGCCACTCTGGTGGATCAGACGCGCCTGACGAATGATGACCTCCGCCGACAGATGCTTAATATCATCTTTGGCTGGAATAGGGAGATGGAAGATCTCGTTCGTGACGAGATGCTGCGGCACCCTGCTGGTTCACCTAGTCGCATCCTACTCGCTAAATGGCTCGGCGATATCAATGCTGACGTGATGACGGCTACTTCAGAGAACATGACATCATCAGATTGGATGCTGCTGGCACTAAGCGGCATTGGAGGACAGGCCTCTCAGCACAGTCTTGGCCGTGCTTTTGTGCAACGGCTCCTCGAGAACGGCGATGTGCATGCCGCAGCTACCATTATGATAGGAATGGGCGACTACAACGACGCGATCGAGATCTACGTTTCACACAAGAAGTTTCTGGAGGCTTTAGTCTTGCTTTGCCTGTTCTTTCCTGGTGTGTGGGAGCGTCAAGCCGTGCTTGTCAAGAAATGGGGTGAATTTGCTGTTCAACATGGCCAGCAAGGTTTGGCAATTCGATGGTATGTGCAATAAACCCCCCCTTTAGCTTTGGACTCAATATTGACACTTTTCATGCAGCTTTGCTTGCACTGGTATTGAGTCTACAGAACCATGGACTTCGCCATCTGCCTTGCAAACAACATTCCAGAGCATTCCTGAGGTGATGAGCCCCCCTCTGTCCCCTCCAGGGTTGAATCGTGGACCTCAGCGTAGCATTGCAAAGGCTTCGGCTTTAAAACTAATAACGTCATTTGATGACAAGAAGCAAAAGTCGAAGTTCTTCGCAGGTGGCGATGATGGGAAAACCCCTATTGCTGCAGGCGTGACGCCAATTGCGGAATCTGCTATCTCTCCCGGTGGTCGTGATCCGAATACGGCTTTCCTTCGTCCATCTCAACGAAGTGCCTTCAACACCCCAGCTTCGGCAAACCCGATGACTCCGGGTGGCTTTGGTCGACAAAGGTTATCTTCTATTGGCGAATTGTCTGCTGACGGTCATCGACGCAACTTGGCTGATGATGTCTTTATCGATGTTGTCCCTGACACAGACCAGCTCCACCCTCAGGCAGACTCTCGACAGGGCTCAAATGACCAGTATGACGCTGGAATATCTGTCACGCGAGCCGCTACAGCCAGTCCAATGATGATGAGGGATAGTCATAGTCGTAAGGAGGGGCCCCCGCCATCACCAGGACCGGAATCGATCCAAGCTTTGATACAGCAGGGCCGTTCAAGCCGCAACGGTGCTCGGGATCGTAGGCCTGAAGGGATGGAGCTCAAACTGAACTCCCTCGACGCAGCCATGGCCAGTGACGTGACCTCCCCAGATCAGTCTGTTTCATCCTCGACACGTTTCCACTGGCCCACACGTCGCCGCGGACCTGGCTCAGTAGCCGGCTCAGTTACCTCTAATTCGAGCGCAGGACGGAGCTACCGACTTAACTATAATGGCGCAGGAAACAAAAGCCTCACAGACTACATCCACAGCTTAGAGACTGCTCAGCACTACTCCAAGAAAACACGTAGCCGCGAGAGTAGCCGACATCGACAAGATGACCGCTCGGGGAGAAGCCGTGAAACCAGCCGCAGTCGCAAGGCCGCTCGAGAGACGTCTGAAGAGAGAGGGCGAGGCGCAGGAAGGAATTGGACGCCGAAACCAGCCAAGCGTTCACCGACCTCACCAATTCCCATGTCTCCCGAAGAACTGATCAATCTTAGCACTCCAAAACAGGTTGATATGCATCTGAGCGATGAGGGCGTTGCTCCTCTCAATCTTGATTCAACTGAGCCTTCTACAGTTCGCAAGTCAAGTCAGATTCGAAGTACCCGAGTGTCCAGTCGTACGTCGAGTCGTGCAAGCCGACACAGGAGTCGCGAGCGCCGCCCACCAGCGCTTCAGCTTCGTGGTAGAAGTAACGGTCGCGGCGAAGGCTCTGTCGTGCGATCGCCTTCGTCCCCGTTGCCCATGTCCAATCAAGTGAAATTCTACCACGTACCTTCAGATGATGAGGCCGACTACCAGGCGGCGATAGAAGCACAAGAGCAATTCAGAAATCGGCACAACCGGAGCGGCAGCGCCAAAGACCCCTCGTCGCCTGCTGTTACAAGAGCCAGGGACCGATCTGAAAGCCGCCGCAGGAAGAACAAGACCCCAGCCGAACAAGAGCCTCCGGTGCCAGCTCAGCAGCCCCGTGAGCAACCGACGGCCAAGGCCAGTGCAGGAGATTTGAAACAGATCTCTCTCGAAAGACAGCTCAAGAAAGAGGCGGCAGCCCGTGAACTGGAAGAGCGTCGTCTGTCTCTCGCCCGGCGTCCTTCCGCGCCGCCAATCCTGCATCCCGATAACCTATCCCCCATTGTCTCCCGACCACCGAGCGCTTTTGAGCTCCCTCAGACTACTTTCGTCCCTCCAAGGGACCTGCCACCCAGGAGTCAAACTGCAGATCACACCACTCAGAGAGGTTCCAACATGCGTAGTCCCAACCGCCAGATGATCGGCCTCCCCGCCACTCCCAAGGCTATGAGATTACAATTCCAGAATGATAGGAATAAGCCCGCTGTCCCGCCTATCCCTGGAACTTACAAGACGTCTCCATCCTCCTCCTCTGGACAACCTTCACCTAATAAGCCAGGCAACGACTCGCCCACCAAGATCCCTGAAGATGCACCTTTAACTTTGCTCCCTTCTACGGTTTACTCGCCTCCATCCAGGCCCAACATTCAAAGATGCATGTCGGCACCCATCCCTGAGGAGCCTGCGGGACCTCCCACCTTCTCTGCCCACCCAGCCTTCCAGCAGGGAATGCAAGCCGCCGGCTCACCACGTAGAGGCTCCGTTAGCACGAGGAAGAAGAGCGTCGATGCCACGGCTGGAATGCGTGGAATCGATGAGATCATCGGCGGCGGCAGGCATTCGAGGAAGTCTTCACGTGACGATATCCCACCGCCACCACCTCCACCCCCAATCCTCAAGGAGCTGCAGCATCTCGCGATGCCACCGCCGCCCCCTCCCGCGCCGCTACCTGGCCTGCGGCCGACCGTGTATGGTAGTCCGCCCGGTACCGGCTCCATTGAGATTGTCATGGACGAGGAGGAGCAGGGCCCTGCCATTCCGGCCGCGGCGCCCATGAACGAGTCCATCGTGCCGATCATCGCACCACCCGCACCGCCCTCGTCGCGCAATGGCCACAACCGCGGACGAAGTGCCACCGACAACAGTATCGCGGGACGTCTCAACCGCGCCACGGAGCGCATGCGGTCCGCCAGCCGGGGCCGAAGCAACTCGATCCTCGGGAGCCGGACCAAGTCCCCTGATCAGACCTCGCCTTACGAGAGCGTGCCGCCGCCACCACAGCCAATCGGCTACAACAGCCCTCCTCCACCGCCACTGCCACCATTATCTTATAATAACCCCGCATCCCAGACTATGGAGCGCCATCCCCGCGAGGTCAGGATGGCGTACCAGCAGCAACAGGAGGTTGGCAGCGGTCTTCACCGGAGCGAGATGATCTAACAGAAACGCACAACCCTCCTCCTCTATATTTTATTGATTGATTCGATACCTTTTTTATCATTTTTGCGTTGAATTAGGGGCTTGATAATTTTGATATACGATGAATTACTGCATGGCGCCGGCGTTTCCAGTTCTTTTTCGATTCCCCCCCATTTTCTCTTCGATCGACAGAGATAACCTCCATTGATACCATCTTGATTATACAACAGCGCCGAGATCCAATCAATCCTCGCGAATGAGAATTTCTGCTACTTCCTTTTTGTCTTTTTTCCTTTCCTCTGTTATCAATAGCATACTTTCATCTTTCAATTTATTTTTTACACCTCATGATTCACGACACGAACGACAGGAAGGGATACAGAAGACACGAGTTCCAAAAAGGGCAAACCAGACAGACACCAAACAGAAAGAAAGGTAGGAACTAGGACAGCAAATGCCACGCGGCAGAAAAAGATACGATCGATGGGTTTGATTGAGTGTTGATGAGGATTGGGAATTGTTGGGAAGGGGATTTAACGAGAAAACATGTTCCCCCACCCACCCTCTTGTTGGATTTATTATTTCGTAAAGAATAGTGCTGCCTCACGGCATCCCTGTTGTGTCTATCTATCTCTTTCTTTTACTACTATTTCAATTCTTGCTGCCCGCCTAAGCGTCGGTTTTTAGGGAGGGGAGATGGGAATTGTCATGATTTGTTTACTTATTGCATACGAATGTGGAAGACTTGGTATGGAAGTCTCTAGCCTAGGCAAGATGATCGATTGAAGTCTCTGTTGCAGCTCTTGCCTTAAATTTTTTAGGAATGCGAATTGAGATATATCATGATGCAAATCTAGCAACTTAGCACCCCACATGTGGTTTCTGAACTCTGCTGGGAAATGATTTTGTGGCGTGCGTAGGGAGAGCAAACGCGTGTCTATTTACCTGTACCTAGCCCAAGTCCTTCTTTTCTAGTTATCCAGACCTGCATCTGCCACTCAGTATTCGTCCCTGCTGTTTTTGTGCTATCAGGTTCTCTTCTCGCGACCATTTCATGACCAATGCTTGCACCATATCCTTGCGAATATTCTAACATACTGGCCGTGATCATTGTTCCTCTTCACTATGACCCTACTTCCCAAGAAGCCTGCCAAACAAGACGCTCGATCCATCATGAGTGCCAGCCGACGTCAGTCTCCTAGGAACACACCTCACTCGAAAAATGCATTACGGACGGACATGATACTTGCAATGAACGATCCATATATGCAACAAATCATTGACGGCACAAAGACGTACGAGTTCAGAAAGTATGACATGGTCGGAATAAAGAGGATTTGGTTCTACCGCACAGCACCTCATTCAGCAATCACGCATGTTTGTGAAGTCGAACCCGCGGTCAACAGAGGTTTGGGATGCTCCCCTCTCCCCGAAGACGGACTTGGCAACAAAGAATACAATCAGAAGCATGAGGATTGGGATGGCTACGATTTCGCCTACCGCATTAATTCTGTCTATGAGATCAACGCGACGAACGGTATCAGATGGGTAGACATGAGGGATCAGCATGGAATGAGAGCTCCGCCCCGTGGTCGCGTGTCCTTACCCTCGTCGATAATGGCACAATTCAAGTGGGATGACCAAACTAAAATCCGCTAAATATCGGCTACTCAATCGACGCGATGACGAACGAAAACTGAACGAGGCGGCAGCACTTTATTTAGCAGGTTTTCCCGAACATGTCTCTCGTCTACCGGTCCCGAATAACGAGCCCCCGAGCCTCACGAAACGTCCACTTTGCAGCCACAGTGACAGGAGGGACGTTACCCTTTCTATTCACGCAAACGAGGTAAAATGGTCATGGATGCCCCATTTTCCTGCACGAAAAGAGTTTACGATACCGGATGTCGAGGAGGACGCTGTGGAAAGGCGGACTAGAAGGGAGCAACATGGCCGAAACAGCATTAAAACCATCGCCAACTCTCGGCAACCTGCCAACGCGTGGAAATCAACCTCGACCCCTCCCGAAACACCAACATTACAGCCATAGTACAACAAAGTGAGTATTTCCCCTTTCGCACACGCTCCCTGATGCCAGACTGGCCTGGGGTACCCATTTCCTACCCGACAACAACGGTTTTTGAGAGTGGTCAGTATGTGCGAAGGCTAGGACCAGAGAGAGTTACACGATTCATTTAACCAAAACTTCATGGCTGCAAAAAGGGATAAGTCGGGATATGTTAATCGCAGCGGCTGTTTGGGCTTGACCGTTCCGTTTGTCTCAATACGGTGCCGGTTGGGTCAACATGCCGATGTCAGAACAGAGGCCTGAGGAGAGGGCGGGACCGTCGCAGCACTAAGATGAGTTAGCAGAGCACTCTGTACCGTGTT
Source organism: Xylaria sp. 218_066 (assembly GCA_019843955.1). Taxonomy (NCBI): domain Eukaryota; kingdom Fungi; phylum Ascomycota; class Sordariomycetes; order Xylariales; family Xylariaceae; genus Xylaria; species Xylaria sp. 218_066. The sequence continues at coordinate 80,051 of JADKYC010000129.1, read as the reverse complement.
CAATATTTGTATCTAGGTATAGCTGATAGCTGAGGTAGTAGTCATGTCGATGCATCATGTTATTTACACAATCTCATTATTGAAATGCAACTGAAGCAGAGTGTGCTTGTGACTAACTATATGTTACCTTGTCACAGTGGTTCTACCTACTTAGTAGTGGGCGCCCCACCCGTGTGAAGTAGAATGGGTTCGAATCTAGGCGTAGGCAATAAAAACTTAGCTCAAAACATAAACGATATATGGAAAAAAGGACACAAAAAGAAAAGGAGAAAAAGAGAGAAAGAAAGAAAGAAAAAAAAAAGAATCGTGGAGTTGACAATCTCCATCTCAGACCACCACCCCATGTCCCCGAGCCAAACGTGTTCCAGCACACCATGCGACGGGGGAGATACTCTGCAGCGTGAAACCTCCCTGAAGCATCCTCTCCATTTCCTAGGGCCGCCCAATCAACACTGGTTACCCAAGTGGATGGGTGAGCCACCGCGGCATTTGCGCTGGGCGCGGCGTCGGGGGTTCTTATGGACATGGGTGTGACGGTCTGAAAATTGCAAGCGCCTTCAACCAAATTGACCATTACAGTCGAAAATATGCGCCGTTATTTGGATTTATTAGGGATGCTGCGGGTAAAGTCCGGATCAGGTGCACGTGCTGGATCTGATTGGCTAATGGATATTGCGGGGATCCTGTTGTCATGTACCCAAGTACCTACCTCCCCAGCTGCGTTATCGCAACTTTCAATTGAAGCTCCTGCTGAGAGTTCCTCCCAAAGATCTTATTCCGATCGGCTAGTTCGTGTTCAAGATGGCCATGTCATGATTCTTACAGTTTCTCCTGGTCAATTTGGTTATAATGTACATAATAGGACACTCCTTCAAGCAATCCGTCAACTGAATTCCATAACCAAGTACATCATATCGATCGATCAATACCTTCGAAGCAACCATCCCACCTCACCACCCAGATAGACCAGACACCTCTGAACAGCATTCTCCGAACAAGACCAACCATGTTAACAACATCCCCCTACCTTCGCATCCGGCGGCCCTCGCCCACCGCAGCCGAATTCACCGTCTCGACTCTCCCACCACTGACCGTCCCACTGCGCCTCTCTCTCTACGCCATCTACCTCGCCCGGGGCCTCCTAAGCTGTCTGATCCTGCTCTTCTTATACGCGACCTGGGCGCAAAGCCCATACGGGTCTTCTACATCCTCAGCCCACCAACGACTCCTTCACACCGTTCTCGCCTCGCCCCTAGCGACCGCCCCGCGCTTCGCCGTCCCCGCATGTCTGGTAGCCCTTTATGCTCTGACACGCCGCTTGCACGTCGAGGAGTCCCTCCTCGTTCTCCGCGGCTTGGGCATCCAGACGAGTTCGAGCAAGGATAACTTACTTGCGGGTCGCGCGACGACCCGCTTCATACCCACCGAGAAGATCCTGGATGTCATGATCAATGAGGCTTTTCGCGGGTTCGAGGTCCGGTATTATCTTGTTGTCGTCGTCGAGGGCGAGTCCGATGTCGTCGTTGTTTTCCCGAGGCTCTTGCCTAGGGCGGATGTTGTCGAGAGGGTTTGGAGGGGTGTCCGGGAGTGTCTTTATGAGCGAAAGGCTGGGAATGGGACGAGGTTGGATGGGAAAAGTTGAGCGGGAATTGGTGATGGAAAAGACTTGACTCAATTATGGCATGGCATGGCGTTTGGGAGATGGCTGGTGGTTTTGATTTGGTGTTTAGGCTTCGTGTTAATGATACCCCCAGCATTTGCGAGACTCGCATAGCGTGGTCTCCGCAGTCGGCATATAGCTATAATGCTGATGCCTTCCAAAATATTGTCTTTCAATATGCCCGGTGACATGTTATGCTATATCTATTCCACCATCTCATCATTTTCACCTCCTTCTGCCCTACCGACCTCAGCACTAGCCTCAGCCCTCCTCTGCGCGATAACCTCCAGCATATGCGCCGCATCATTGAACCCCTTCCTCCTCGCCTCCTTATCATACGCCTCCTGCGGAGTCGCGAGTCTCGGCTTTTTCAGCAAGGGGACATATTTCCCCGCGCCACGCTCGCGATTCCCGCCCTCGAACACCTTCTGCGCAGCACTGTAGCGAGGCGCCTTGGTATTCCGGCGCAGTGCTATATCGGCCTGCGTCGCCACGACATTCAGGAGCTGGCCCGTGAGCAGCTCATCCATCTTGTGCTCGCGCCAGTGCTGCCACATGTGGTCGATGAGGCCGGACGCGCCGTGCGCGCTCTGCGGGTCCTCGTCCCCCACGTACACCCACTCCATGCCGTCCGTGCGCGTCGGGTCGTCCAGGTCTTTCGGGAACACGCAGTCCCAGAGCACGAGCGGTGTCTCGTTCGCGAGGTTATACGCGGGCCGTCGTGGCTCGGAGGCTACGTCGAGTAGTTTGTCTATTACTGAGGGGTCTTCTAACCCCTGTCCTACCATGAATAGCACGGAGACCATGCATCGGATCTGATGCCATAGGAACGCAGACCCTCGCACGTGGAAATAATATACCTTGGGAAACGTCTCCGCGGGCGGTGGAGAGGCCGTGGTGCCCGGTTCCGAGGGGGCTTCTGAGATGAAAGAAGGCTGGAACTCGCTGCGCTGTAAGTGCGGTAGCGCCGTCGCGACGTCAGGAACCTCGACAATGTCGCTCTCGAAGATCCGGCGCTGGAAGCTCTGCTGCGTCTTGCTGCCGTCGATCTTGCAGAAGTTGCGGAAATCGTGTAACCCCTCGAATTTCTTGGCCGCCGACCGCATCGCATCGATGTCCAGCCACCCGCTCTTTGATCTCTTGTCGTCGCTGCGGCGACTCTTCGGACCCTCCATGACCTCCGGCAGCGGCGCGTATGCGGGCTGCGTGAAGAAGTACCGGTATTGCCGCTCCCGGCAGTGGTGTCTTGCTGAGAACTCGGCTGGTGTTGTCGGACACCATGCTAGGATCCGGATGTCTGGTGGCAGAACCCGGTTCAGGAGGCGCGGGTAGGGTAGCTCATCCGTGACGTCGTTGAATTCACGCTTCGGTGCCTTTTCTATCGCCTCGGCTGTTTCCGTTTCATCACCAATACTTTGAGCTGTGGTTTCTGTAGTTGCTTCACCACTCGTTTCTGTAGGTCTTTCTTCTGTTGCTAGAGGCCGGTTACTCCTCACTCTGACGTTGATGACCTGTCCGAAAGCGCTCACGCCACGGTCCGTCCGGCCACATTTGGCGTACTCCCATGGATCCCAGTTTATCTCGTCTGGGTTCTCGGGAAATATGAGACAGCATTTCACCATGGCTTTCCAAAGTTCTTCCTCGATGGTCGTGATGTCGGAGACTTTCTGGTACTCGAATCCGCCGTAGTTCTTGCCCAGATATGCGAGCTTCAGCGCAACGAGCCTCGTCGAGTACTTTGACGGATCGATGCCGCGCCCTCCTTTCTTCGGCTTCCCTTTCTTTTGCGGTTCGGCATCTATTTCCGTTTCCGCCTCTATCCTGTTTCCCCCATCTGACGAGGAGTTGTTTGTTGTAGATGCAACGACTGGTGCGTCTGGCTGATCTTTTGCTCGAAGTTTATATTCGAGCGCCTGGATACGCTTGATGAGAGCGTCCCTGGTCCATCGATCGTACTGGGACGCACCCTCATCCATTTTGGACCGTTTTGTGGCGCGCACCTGTGTGATGGGAGCAGTGGAGAAGTCGCATTGGGCTGTTCGGCGTGTAGCGAAAGCTAGCAGTTGGTGCAATCTATGGGGGCGCCAACTACGACATGCGCTGCTGCTGAGGGACCACATACATACACCCTACTACCTATGTGATCATTATTCAGAATGGGTATATATAACGACTGCATTGATCGTAAACATGACTCGTCACCTTTTTATCATGGGAATTTCATCATTGAGTTCGATGCGGAATGGATGGATGGATGAAGGAATGAATGAATGAATTAAATATCATTTCTTATCGATAAACGCTTCGCGCCCAAAGGTGCTATAGAGTTTCAGCTACCGTCAGATCTTAGCGGATCTTGGGGTTGAAGTCCGTCTTTATAATTGCCATCTTTTATCTCAATTCACTTGATATCACTTGGATTTCATCCTTCTGGATAAGTTTTTAGAAGAAATTCATGCATTTATCCAATGGAAGAAGTTCCTGTGAAGGTTTTGCTGCTCGGCGACGAGAATGTAGGGAAAACGACATTTCTATCGTGCGTCAATATTCATAACGTAGTTGAAGAGACAGAACAATTAGTAACACACAAGGCAGCCGAATTAGCAGGGGCGCAAATTCTCTTGATGGAAGTCTCCCGACTACATTGTTAGAAGACAAAGATCAGCCATTTATTTTTGAGCTCCGCAACAGAAGGCGGGCATATCGCCTTGAATTCTATGATACCGCTTTCTCCGCGGATTGGCGGCTGTTAGAGCCAGACCTAATCCTTCTATGTTATGACATTAGTCAACGACTGAGTCTAATCAACATGGAGCGAGTTGTCAGTATCTGATGTTCCCATATCCTCCTATTCAGCTCTGACCCCCACATAACCGCAGTGGATCAAAGAAATCCGAAGTACCTTTCGGACAAGTGATCGCATCCCCGTCATAGTGGTCGGCCTGAAGCGAGATCTAAGATCCGAGACCGATCCGAATGGCATCATGTACCCCCAGGAAGGATACAAAGTATCGCAAAGTATGAGAGCGGATAAGTATGTCGAATGCTCAGCAGTGACGGGTGAGCTGCTCAAGTTGGCGTTTGAGGAGATCTGTAAAACGGCCGCACAGACCGAAACCGACGCGGGCGGGCAGAGCGAAGGGGGTTGCAGATTGATGTAAACGGCTAACATCGATGGCCAGGAGGATTTCTTGATTGTGTCAGAGAATTGTGTAATTAGACTGTTAGAGTTGGCACAATTCGGACCTCGGAAAGTTGTGGTCATCGGCCATCCTCGGTGGTTTCCATAGCGTCCTCGTCACCGTCTTCGGGGGGCGGGAATTCACCAAGGACCTCGATGACAATGTTCAGAATCTCCTCCTGCTGCTGTTCATTGAATCGTGCCTCCATATCTTCCAGTACGGCGTTGAGCGCGGCGCTAGTGGTGGGCCGCAAGTTCACGACCATGATGCACTCGCCCTTGGTGATGTTGTAGGGGCGCAACCTCTGAAGCAGGACAGGAATAGACTCGACATTATACGGCAGAGGCTTCTGACTAAGAGGCCCTGGGAATGTCTCGAAATACTTGAGCACCTGCGTGTTTTCGTGAGTTATGTGAACTTGTGTGTGGGCTATAGTGACGGGTTGCCTACCTCTCCTCGTAGCATCTCTAGATTGCCTGGGCCGCGCCGCTTTTGTGCTTGATACTGCTTGGCTTGGTCGGAGAGAAATTTGTAGACTTCGACATTGGTCAAGACGGCGTTTTGGGCTTCGAGGATCCTCATTTTGGAGACTGAAGAAGATAATTTGTGAGACTGCAGTGGCTTTGTATTAATGATCACCTTAGGTGTCGGTGCTCTTATTCTTCCCTTCACTAAAATTGCGTAGCTTTGTTTGCTATGAGTTGAAAGTGCCAAGTTTCCGCAAGTCTGGAAGGCGCCAGGTGGCGACACTTGGCCACATAGAACTCGGGCTTAGGATCACATAGTGACAAAAGTGTACGAATGAAACAAATCGACAAGAGTCGGAATCGATTAGTGCCTACTAATACAAAGATTTTTCAATATGTGAATCTGTCATGTTGAGCATTACGTTGAATTGAGACCAGGAGAAAGGAGGTATTTATTAACCGAGATGATTGATTCTATGAGAATCATGATGCGGTCTATAAGCGGATAATGTCGTTGGTTGCTTCAAATACGATAAGACTTTCGTGGAATCGCAAGCAGAGTAAACGAGTCATGATATTTAGATATTCATCTAGTACCACGATGAATACACAACGTGCTGAGAATTAACTGATCACCCCTTTTTACCCCTATCTACTCTAGAAAGAACAGAACACAATGATACTTACCGTTTTAATTCGAATAGTTACATTTGCTCCATTTTTGGGTAGCGGCAGACAGAAACTGATGTCAAAATAATCTTCCTCGGCTGTAGATAAAGGTGCCATCTGTAAATCATGGAATTCCTCGCCAGATTTCATGTAACTCAAGCCGTGTCTATCTTTGACAGCACTCTCAAAGAGCGCCGTCCTGAGGAGTATAAGTCGGGCAGTCTGAAAGGAATTTGCGACACGAGGTTCTTTACGTGATTGACTGGCCACTCCATTGCGTTCTCACCCAGGGCATTAATCATCTTCTCCAATTCTCCCCTCCGGATGACGTTCATTCGCAGAGTCTTCATTGCGGGGAACGATGCACTATTGTGGCGAATTGGGGAAAGGTCCCCTGATGAATGCGGAGGAAGCAAACTCAAACGTAAAGATCGTTGCATGCTATGATTACTTTGCAGTTCTCTACTGCAGTGAGAGAAACGTTTCGATTTACCCGGTCGCAGGTAGGTATTGCGCCTATCAAATACCAAGGTCGTTTATCAAGGTAAACTCTAATGGTATACCAACATGTAATCTGATATCATCATGACGATTCACAAATGGAGGTGTTGACATCAGATAATTTTGACGCAAAAATCCAAATAAGACCTTGAGAACACCTTTATTTGAACCGTTCTACTATTGAGATGTGGGAACATTAGCCTTCACTAATACAACATACACCGCAACACCAATATTATTCACAACAATGCCATCAGGAGAAAGAAACCGAAATCAGTCTAGTGGGCTCGACTACGGTGCGGCCATAGCGGGAGAGAACGTTGATTTCGCACAGGACTCATCCACCGAATTGGTAAGTCAGTTCCTAAATTCATACACACTTTCTTTCGCCACCTAATAGTCGGATTACGCAGCCCGGAACTCGAGACAAAGCACTCCTCGAAAGACTCAAGGACGCACTAAAGCCAGGCGACGCGAGGAGAGCTTCGGTCGAGGCGAGACGGCCCTCGAGTGACACGACACATGACGGCAGACATGGCGGTATAGAAGAAGTCATGCAGCCTCGCAATCGCGACTACTACGATGAGCAAGAGGAAGTGCCTCGTGGCGGTCTCCTCGACGAGCTTGGCCAGAGGACCCCGGCGCACGAGAGGAGGCGTAGCAGTATCCTCGACTCGGTGTCATTTGGCCATGGGCAGTCACGCGAAGAAGAGCCGAAGGAGACCAAGAGTAGTGGTCTTATGGATGCAGTTAGGAGAAAGAGCGAGAGTGGGCGAAACGATAAGTATAGGGATTCAACTCATATGAAAAAGAGCGACGAGCACCATTTTCCCGGTAACATGTATCGGTCCCTTCGAGATGATTTCTCGAAATAGGGGCTACATTCGTTTTAATTAGGGGGGTTCTGTGTACTGATATTTACATCGGCCTGTTGGCATCGAGGCCTGTATAAAACACGAGTAGCGCGTCGATCTGCTGCTCGGGACTGGTTGGTGTAACTTGTGAGTACGAGCATAATATCAAAATACAGCGCAGTATCCAGTTCATGATGTCGCACAAGTTGCACTCATGGGTAAAAACTAAAGCCTTATTAAATACATATGCAACAAATTAAGGAACTTAGAAACTTACGATATAAGGAGAACAGGGGTCTGAAACAAAGATTCAGAAATGCATGGCGTATCTTTAAAGACATTGTAACATTGATAGGTGGGAGGCGTTGGCCCGCATCCTCCAAACTCTTGGACAGACATGAGTGATTACAGCATACATATCACAAACCGGGGGGGATCATGATCGCAAAGGTTGGGTTCTGTGGCACGGGGGAGCTCTGGCTGGCGTAGACCCCGAAATCAGTCGCTAGTCATCACGCGGCGTGTAAAGTAAGTGTTTTCATCCATATTAAACACCGATTTCTTAACTGCCATTGAAAACGGCACCCTAACAGAAACAATTTGGACTGCTCCTTCTCTAGCTACAGGATCGCCTTCGACGACGAGGTCTGCTTGGAGGTGGCATTTCTCTATTGGAACCTTCAGTATTGGACCTAAAAGAAGATTCAGCCCGCAGTGTTAGGAACAGGCCAAGGAGCGCTTCATCTCAGGTCGGCGAAAGGCTTACCCCTGGTCATAAGATTTTCTGTCTAACGGGTTCTCGAGGTCCCCTCCTTTCCCCTTAACCTCTTCCAGTGAAACTACTGATGCAACCGACATTTGCAAATGCGATTCGAAATTTAAATTCCCAGGGGCGATTATGTGGTGAACGTTGCAGGGAGTATGTGAGAGAGTGTCTTGATTGATTTAAAGGTGGCACCTGCACAGCCCAGCTGCCAGCTTATTCATATCACTGCGAAGCAGGAAGTCGTAGCACTGCGAAGCAGGAAGATGACTAGCGTCGCCTACCTAGGTACTGTCTAGTTACTAGCCATACTGCCTCCCTGCCTTTTCTGCAATCGCAATAGAGTAAGATTTTCGTCTCTCGAAAATTTCAGAGCTTTGCTTTATAAAGCGGAACGTTATCTCCTTAGAGTTTTCATCGAACATTAGAGCCTATACCGCTGTAATCAAAGTCGTACCTTAGCATAGCCCATCGTTCCTTCAATCAAAATTACCCATCTATTGTTACTATGTCTAATTTCTTTCAGTCGGCGTTCTCAAACACAGCTCATGACCAAACACAGGAGCGTCACCCAGAACCATCGGTCGCGCTTAATTTTTTTTCTGGACTACAATCTGGAGACCTCAGGTTCTACTCCGCCCACGAGCTCGGATTGATAAGCTTGAACAGCCAAGTTGTTGGGAAAGGGGCATATGCCTCCATCGAGCTGTGTCGTGGGGTGTCGGGTGGGGTGGGGGATGGCAAGCGGCGAACCGTCGCAATCAAACGCAGCAGAATGTTATCCAAGGATATTCCGAATAATGAGAAGGAAGATTTCGAAAAGCATTTCACGCAGATCACCACCGAGCTTCTCATTCTTGGTAGTCGCTCCATGCGCGATCATCCAAACATTATCACGCTATATGGCGTTTGCATGGACGAATTCCAGGGGTCGCCGTTTCTCGGACTCGTGCTAGAGTACGCCAAGCTAGGATCTCTCAAGAAATTCCTGGGCTGTCATGGCCAGGGAGTTTCCTCTGAAGACCTTTTGGACCTAATATATCAAGTGGTTGAAGGTCTGGGAGCACTTCACGAAGCAAAGATTTGTCATGGTGATATCAAAACACATAACGTGCTGATATTTAGTGATCATGCATGTTCTTCCGGATGGAGAGCTAAGATCTCAGATTTCGGACAATCGCTGATAGCCAAAAATGGTGATTCCTCTCAGATGGTCGAGTGTGGTATCGGAACCCGACTTCTTAACGCCCCGGAGATTAGGAATTGTGCTAATTCCACGGACTTGTGCATGCCTTTAGACCAGGCACTGCTCACAGATATTTTCTCTCTTGGTCTGCTTGCCTGGGAAGTACTTAAAAAGGGGGCGTCTTATTTTGAAGAGTCCTGGGTTAGCAAAGATTCGGATCTGGACTCGATGGAAGCGTTCCTCAACGCTTTACCAGACAACCAACTGCTCAGATATGCTTTGGACATTCTACCATCATTTGGTCTTGACGAGAAGTCTAGGCACGATATTGATATGCTGTTTAACGCCACCTTACAAGATCTGGCTAAGAACCGAATCCCATTGTGCGCCCTTAACAGGAATTCCGTACAAGACTTGGATATCACAAGGTAATCCCCATGATGACCACAAAATTGAGTCGATTCGCTAAGTACAACTAGTTTACTTGCAACCTCAGACTGTTCATCTGACAATGCATCATCGGCATCCGGAACATATGAAGATGACATAAGGAATCTACTAGGAATAGCCTCTGGTGGGGGCTCGATTTCATTATGGACGACACGACACTCTCTTTACGACGTAAGTGACTTGATACCCGAGATGTCACCACTATAGCTCATACTATATGCTGCAGTTGATGGAACTCTCGCTTTTTTTAAATTTCTTTCAATTTCAAGAGCTCCCATTAGACGTCAGAAAACGGATTTTGTCGGCACTTAAGGATGCTACACAATCTAATTTGTTTTCGGACAAGGAGAGGGCGCACGCCGCTATAACAGTGTCGGAATGCTACACTGTTGCTTTCTTAGATTCATTTGATGAAGAGGAAATCCTATTTTGGATGCATCTTGCGTCCACGCTAGGACTTCAGCGCGCCTCTCTATGGTATCCTCGCACCTGTACGGCGTTTCGACGAAGCCCTATCAACGACGAGCACACAAGGGAGTACTGCGCACTTGATGAAGGCATTATCGACTCTTCAACCGATTATCTACGATTAAGGATACATTCCTTCAATCGCGTATTGCTAGATAACATCTGGCGCAAAACCCATTGCATGTCTCTCCAAGATATTCCGGAGGCGGATCTTCGAATCGAATTATTTAACGAAGATACCATTGACCAAATACACCACCTGCATCTTGCCTCTCTCCTGGGACAGGATGATTATATTTTAGCTCTGATTATGGAATACGGAAGCGATCTTCGATCATCGTTGGGCCTGAGTCCCATTCATTATGCTTGTCTAGGTGGAAAGCTATCAACCCTGAAGCTCTTACTCGAACATGGCTGCAAGACTCTTCCAGAAGGCCACCGCGGCATCACTCCTCTTCACCTAACCGTCTTCTTCGGTCCGGGGGAAATTCAGGAGGCGGTCGCACTTCTCTTGCGACGAGGCTATTCTATGAGCGCACACACTAAATCAATTAACTGGGAAGCACATGATGTGCAAATCCATGGAACTCCGCTTCGCTGGGCGATTACTGTCCGATACCGGGAATTAGTTGAAGTTCTTGCACCGCATCATGCTTTCCCTGATTACGAATGCCTCCATGGCGCAATAAACAGTTACTTCTACGAGCTTGTTGAGCTACTTTTACCCTATTTCGGTGTGGACATCGACAAGACGAACATCCTCATGCATATTTCTACCATGAGACGGCCTTTTTCCCATTGGATCGCCCATGGCCAGGATGGTGATGAGGCTGTCCGACGTACTGTACGGCTGTGTGCAACTCACGGTTGGATCGGCTACCACGCAAATGGTACGACTCATCTTGACGGCCTGCTCGAAACCGCCACGACGATTACAGATCTCACTGCTGCTCTTGAAATTATCTCGGTATCTAGCGCATCATATGTAACTGGGAAATTACCCGGTTCTGTTCGACATTCAAGTTTACACGCTGCGTTGCAAAACAGCAGGAATAATAGCGCCTGGTCTGAAGTCATACAAAAAATCTCAGACATGCACAGCCTTGAAGATCTCCAGGACTCTTCACTGGAATTCGGTAACTATCTCGGTGTTGCCATCACACACGGCTCTGTGGTTGGAGCCGAAATCCTTCTGAGGAGGGGCCTGCCGATCCATCAACCCTCATGGGATATAGTGCCATCGACAGCCATCCATGAATTTATATCGAGTCGCGGTTCTATTGAGATGCTTTGCCTCTTAGTGAGGAATGGTGCAGATCTACTCGCCAGACATCCCATGCTTGGCGTGACCCCCCTACAATCCATAATATTAGGCCAAGGCCAGAACGTAAGCCAAAAGGGATTATTTGAAGCACTCCTCGAGTACGACTACGAAGATCAAGTCTATATTGAATCGATTTTTCTAGCAATGTGCTTGGTTTGGAATAACGAACCGAAAAAACACCCCAGTCCAGAAGTATTCCTTTTTGTACTGGAAAATGACAAGTTTTCCAAACATATCAACCATATCTATGAGGACGGCAGCACCCTAATTCAGCAAGCTTCGAACTATCTCCGCCTTGATACTGTACGTCAACTCCTCGACGCAGGAGCCGATGCCACGATTCCATTTCGCTATGGTTCTAATGAAGTTACACCATTACAGCTTGCTTGCTCACAGGCTAGGGGGCTTCACTTAATGATGCAAAACGGGCTATTAGTTGATGATGAAATCTCCATCGAGAGAAAGTCCCAAGCTATCGAGGTTGTTAAGCAACTCTTGCAGTGGCACCACGCGCGAGGGGATGACCTATTTAGGGGCATTACAGACATGCACCTTGCCTGCCGTATAGTAGACGGAGACGAACTTGAAAAGTTTCGGGACGAGGGGAACGACTTAACAGCTCGAGGCCACTGGCCCAATTTGACACAGGATCTTACCCCTCTAGATCTATGGGATTTGAAAATCAGTGAAGATGATGAAGCTGCATTCAGCTTTCCAATATTTGATATGAGGACGATGGTGAAATATCCAAGCAAAGCAGTAATTCCAAGGATGGCAGCCGTTCAGGGTGACGACTCTGAGGACGAATATGTATCTTCCGCATCTGAATTTTAACTACTCAACGATACACAGTCGCACGTTAAAAATCAGAGTCTGAGAATTATAATTTGATTCATGTTACATGCGTTGGCGGAAGGTATATATGCGCTCGTTTAGGTTGGAACGCCAAAGGGATCGCGCCGGAGGTGCTGGCTCTTGATGAACTCAGTGTATGGAGATCCGTTGTTCTTGTATTTCAATTCAAACAAGTCGTTGGGGTGGGCTTTAGCAATAATAAACTCGCCCAATGGCGCCCTCATACCGGGCTTAACGATCCAGACGATGTCTCCTTCTTCATACTGAAACTGTCACGAGGTCAACGACATACATCTCATATACCATGGTATAACGCTCCTAAGCTCACAGCTGCTGGGTTACGGTATTTATCCACGTGTGCTCTTCTATCTTCGTCGCTATCGTCGTTCTTAACTAACTGAAGAGAGATTAGCAAGACCCGATGCTTGTGATTAAGATATTGATATTGTCCTACTGGGATCTTGTTTGGATCATCACTACTGGTGACATCTTGATCCCCGTCAGGGTATTCCATCTGCAAAGATTTGGTCGAGATCTGAACGTCTGCCATGTTGTTATAACGACATCGATTCTGTCCAGTACGCGCAACGAGATCGCCGGGATTGGAGTTTTGTATTAGTCCGGTCAGCGGGTTTATGTTGTATGCGGGAAAAAGAAACTGGGAGTGGCTCCGGTTGCGGAGAGTGCCATAAGGATGATTCGTCATGTGACAGACAGTACAGTCACTCGGTTCGCACGACAGTATTATTCCGACGGTATTTCATAGGAATATATCGCTGTCGGATTTAAAATAGACCGTCTTGATACTACGAATGCGCTCGGGGTTTCATATCACGAGCTCCGGTTGGTCAACCCAACCGGCCAATGATCAGCTCACAACCCTTTTAAATTTTCCCTGGTCGGGACCTAAGTTTCCAGTCCTGAGAAGTTATTATAAGAGTAATTTCTCAACAACTCGGCAATAATCAAGTTCCAGCGTACCATTCTTGCCATGGCGATGTCTCAACAGTCTGAAGCAGAAGACGTGTACGCTTGCCAGCATCAAGTGGCTACTGGGCTGAAGCTATACAAACCACGCCGGCTGCAACGATATGCTGATGTCAATGTCCTTCTTCTAACTTGGAGTGAAGGCGATACGCATTTTGCCTTGGAAGCCAACCAGCTCGCCAAGATGTTTCGGGAGTCCTTTGGGTACAACATTCGGCCGTATCAGATCCCATCCAACCATTCGCAGAGGCTACTCAATCTACACGTCGCTCAATTCATAGAATCCTATGGACGGGATGATAATCTGATAATTGTATACTACGGGGGACATGGCAGTGACGCGAAAGATTCGCGCTTTGAATGGGCGGCGTAAGTTTAAACTTGTACTTGGAGTCTAGTTTTCAGTCTAATTAGATCCCCTTTCCATAGATCTTTATCAGGGGGCTCAATAGTGGACTGGTCATTTGTCCAACCCCAGTTCCTTGGGGCGGGTTGCGATGTAGCCTTGCTGCTCGATTGCTGCTTCGCAGGCCAAGCCGTTCGGGCCACAGTCTCTCATAGTGTAGAACTCTTGGCAGCAACAGATAAAGATCAATTCACTCCCAAGGGCATATCAAGTTTTCCATCTTTCACCCAGGTCCTTATTAAGGAGATGAAGGCTATGGTTGAGAGATCCGACGTGGTTACTCTCCTGAGCTTGCAAAGGCGAATGCTTGATGCTCAAACAGGACTGAAGAAACAACCCTTCTACGTATCTATGAACGCAGGCAAAGAAACAACAGCGATAAAATTACTGCCGCTAGTACCAGAAATATTGAGCGATTATGCCATGAAGGCTACTGGGCCCGATTCATCTCAGAACGATGTCCTGCTAGACCTCCGTCTTCGATTACAACAGCCCCTTGATTCAGAGTCAACCGCGTCCTTGATCAAGTGGATGACAAAAGACTCGCCCGCGCTTATTCATGACATTGAACTATTTAATGAGATTATAATTGAGGCACAGGCCGCCCATGGCTTGGCCGAACAGTTAGTTCAATCCGCCACAGAGCACCAACAAGCAGAACATCGGCTACCTCTGGAAGCGGCAAGCGAGACATTAAAGAGACTCAATGCTCTCACTAACTCATTTGGAATACCTGCTCTCGACCAGGTGGGGGATATCCAGGCAGTTCAGATCATACATGAAATTCGAGAGAAAAGCGAGCAGCTCCTCTCTTTCGTGACAGACTGTATTACTGCAGTAGATCTCGCCACTTTGAAGGAGTTGCGGTCTATGGAGCTGTTCAACGTGAAAGATCTTAAAGACCGGGTATCCATGCGATTAACACTTGCCGATGAGGATGATGGGCATGAAGGCCCGACCCGAGTAAACTTCCCCGGTCCATCTAGTCGAGGCCAGCGACTACGCATTGGGACACAAAATGGAGTAAAGGTGCTCGTTGAGTATGCATACTACCAGTCTGAGGGCCCCGACGCCATAGAAAGCATGTCAAAGCGATTTGCCAAAATTGCAGCATTGCATAAGGAATCAAAGAGCCCAGCCTTCTGTACCTTGCAAGGAATGGGATTCCTTCATGAGGAACTGAATGGCCCGAGGTTCGGAATGATCTTCAGGTATCCTAGTACTGAAGATTTAGATGACCATATACTCCTTTCCAAGGTTATCCCAGCAGCGAAAGTTGTGCCATTGGAAACAAGATATAGATTGGCTCTAGCACTATGCGAAGCAATCTTCCACTTACACTCTATCGGCTGGTACCACAAGGCGATTAAGAGCGACAATATCCTAATTCGGACACAAGTAGTAAACGGAAATCTGGAAAGTAAGCATTCTGGACGGGAGTATCATCTCGAACGGCCGTATATCATCGGCTTTGATTGTTCTCGACCGGATGATGCGGAAACATACTCCACCGTGGACTTCACCCTCGCAAATAACATCTATCGACATCCGGATAGGTGGGGTAAACCGCTTCGTTTTGAAAGACATCATGACCTCTTCGCACTGGTAATCCTTCCTATTGCCTAGCTAACGCGATCCCGCTGACGACTCATGTAGGGCATTCTTCTGCTTGAAATAGGTTGCTGGAAGCGTTTGGAGCCCAGGAAGTTCGAATCAATGAAGACTCCGGAAGATGTAAGGGATCAGCTCTTAGGTGCCATTTACGAGCTACTTGAACACACTTCTGGCTCGAAATACGCATCGGTGGTAAGAGTCTGTCTCGGGAGAAAAGATTGGAGCAAATTGAAGGCATGGGAGATGCAGAATATTATTCGTCAAGAGATTTGGCGACCTTTGAGCGACTTATGCAGCTGTTATACCTGACATGTGAGATTAAGAAGCGCCCAAGCACCTTCCCCTGCTAGCGATTAGATGGAAGGCAATGCTCTACGTCTACCCTTAATAGGATGATTTAACAAATACAATTTGTCTGCAGGGAGCTGTCGGCGGGCCTTGCGCGGACAGTTATCCATTTCCATTTTACCCACTATTTCCGACCAGAAATGAAGTGGGAACCGCAGCATAGCTAATGCACATTAGCAACATATTAATGCCTGAAGGAGGCAAGACAAACGTAAGAAGTGCCAGGATCAAGTTATACTTGGAGGCATTAGTTGTCATTGTCACCACAAAAGAGGTAGCAATGACGAAAACTGCATATGCAACTGCCCTACTGCTGTTCTGTGGCAGGTTGGAAAGAAGAACCACGTGGAACAATAGCCAGATAGGAACTGCTAGGGTCATAAAAATCTTTATCGTGAATTTCAGACGTTTGTTTGAGAAAAGGAAAATATTCCTGTCGCTAGTTTTGTTCTGCATGAGATTAGCTTGATGTTGAGTCTTCAGATTGTGTGCAAGCGGTACCTGACTGCAGCTCAACTTTTTTCTTGTTAATACGTTGCCGATTTCTCGAAATACGGAAAACTCACCCTGTCTCTTAAACCCGGAGCAGCACGAATAGCCAGGTCTAGTAATGACTCAGGGATCGCTCGATCAGCATCCACAGGACCAGCCATTACAAAGTCCTCCAAACCACTATCGCTTAGGTAACAGGCGCTCTCAGATCTAACGAGTGGTTTCGTTCCATCGAACCAGTTTTGAACACTCATAATGTTGGCTGGCAAGGCTGCTTGAAGGAGCCTCATTCTCTGGAACTGGAGGACTGTCTGGTCTAGATTTCGATCAGAATTGAGTACCAATTGGAAAGAGCAATAGTTGGAGTTGTCCAAGACTGACCGTAAGTGTTCAGTTTGTCTCTTATCTGGTCCAAAATAACTCTTCTTGTTTCGTTACGATTCTGCCTCCGACTCGAGAGGTTCAACTGAATAGTCTCGCCATCATCGCACTTGTTAAGAGACTCTTCAAGCTCAGCAAGCTGGTCTTGTTGGTCTAAAATTGTCCGTAGGTGCAGGTAGTCAAATCTTCTCACGATGGTAAAGTTGTCGTCTAGCAAAAGAAATGCAGCAAGTTGGGGGTAGCCTTGCTGGTAATCTTCTACTAGAGATATGCCTCAGCAACGGGGTATTGCGAACTCAGGGGTTTGGGTTCTAGTGACTAACGTTTGTGTTTTGTTGGTGTTGCGGCCATGATGAGAATTTCATTGAGAACTTGTATGGTTAGAAGCTATTGCAATTAATGCATCGCACTATGTAGTATATAGAAATTTATATTTTGAAATCGTTTGTACTATTGATGATTTGCTCCGTCAAAATGCATAACTAGGCAGCAATGAAATAATCACATAAACTAAAAATAATAAACCACGCTAAGTATTTTTAGGATAACAGGCTTTATAAGCTTAAAAATCAAGCAAGAAACTAAAATGAGATTGAATATTCACCTTTTTTTTTAAAAAAAAAAAAATAAAAAAAAGTTAACATAAAAAATCTACGCCTACGCTACGACCTTTGGGGCAGGCAGGCAAGAGAGCCCGGAGGTTTTCTGCCCGGGCCATATACAGACCAGGCAGGCCAGGCAGACGGGGGGAGCCCAAGCCCCTCACCCCCTTCCCTCCCGGGTCGGCAGAAAAAGGGGCCGCGAGGAGTTACGGGTGGCAGACCCGTAGAGATCTGTACAGCTAATCTGTGGTTGTGGCTAGTACGTGGCTAGGGCTGTGGCTCGTGACCCCTATATTCACTGGTGCCTGTATTCACTTACATACAGACCTTATATATATAGCCCACGCTGCCAGATTGGATCACTCGTGGAATCCTTTGTTCTGCAGCTTAATATTAATATGTGAATCCAGAATTTACTGACGGTACGCGCAAGGCTCCGCCGTAACACGAGGCCCCCTTTTCTGCCGTGTAAGTATTCTGGTATTCTGCCCTGCTGTCGGCTTTAAAGTATGGCCGTACGGCTATAGAATTTGGCCGCCTTTATTAAAAGTGGGCTAAACTTAGAATGCACTTAATTGTCAGGATTGGCTGCTGGCCACTACAGCCCACCACCAGACCCAGCCTGTACACGTGTACTCTACTCAGACATACTTCGTACCTGTTTCTTCCCTTCTACAAGCTTTAGTCTTGTATGATACTTACTATCAAGACTATGAACGTTGTACTTGACCTAACCACTTCACTGCTCGTGACACTAATTAAAACTAATAAAACTAGCAAGGTGTATGATTAGCCTATTCGGCTACTGTAACAAGGATGAGGCTCGGAACCGGTGTTCTATTCGTATATAATCATCTATGGCCGCACGAGAACCATACTGAACAGGTTTCTCCCTTCAGCTCTGGCAGCAACTAGGTCTATATATACACGAAAGCTACGCTTTCGTCCATCTATCAATATCTCCCATTATCGTGCCTGTTTTCGTGATCAGGAAATCAACGGGTGGATGAATATGTAGACCGCCGCGTTGCAGATGATCTAACCCCTGGCATCGGATATACGCATCTTCACTACCTTGGGTTATTCTGTATGACAGCTACGTTAACGATATTCGTCTCCCTTCGATTTCATCCATTAGAACCCTTATAGATTAAATACAACGTTAACGTTAGCTTTTCTTGATTTTACTTCGTAAACAGAAAACCTCCGGCCATAAATAACTAATATATTGTTTAACATTTGAAGAATAAATCTAAGCATAGTAGAGTGCGGTGGCACCTTATATTGTGTGGGGCGAAGTACCCAGCTACCGGATTTACCAGCCCCCTAATTTCAACATGTAAGTACACAAATGATTCCTTTATACCTTCCCACGCGAAAGCCTGTCCTTGGTATTCATCTTTCCCTCTGGTCCGACTCAAGCAACACTCTTACCAAATTACCAGAGATCTTGATTCTCAGAAAAATCATCAATTCAGAACAATAGACACGGAGGGGCTGTATCTTGCTCAACAACACGTTGCAGATTAACCACGGCCTCGACCTCGAGCTCGGATAGCCGGCTTTTTTTCTTACTTACCAACTTAGTATCACTAATGGTGTGGCTGTGGTCGAATAGCTGGGCCTGCGCTTGAGGACCGTTTACCTACGCGTCGATCGCTGTGAATGGTTCCCGCGCGCAAAAGTCTGTGATCTTGGTTGGAAAAGTGGGATAGTTCTGCGATAATGAATCCAACTTGCACCGTCGCGATTCCGCACTATGAGTCCATGTCGACAATCATCAAAAACCTTCAGCCGGCTTCATTAGATCGAGCCGTCAGCAAACTACCTAAAGGTCGCTCCGCGACCAACCTAAAACTCTTGACCAGTCATGTTGTTCCTCGACTTCGCCTTCCTATATGGGATTGATGTGACATTGGCTACCATCTCACGAGACCTCATTGCCGGAGATACGATTTGTTAGACCGGAATGCCTATTATTACCAACACGACTAAAAATGTCAGTTAGTTGTCTTTTCAACATTTTTGGCCGCAAGACGATAATACCAAACCCAGCACTATGAAAAGCGGGCACTTTGGAGGCTGCTGAGAAGACGGGTTGATCATTATGTCTCGAAGGGCTCCCTATGATAACTCACAAATTCTGTCCAGAGTTGTCTCTGTCTGTAGTAAATGGGACGGTTGCCTGGCAGGCATGTCTTATGACAAGCCCCACTGTAATTCTGCAGTACAAGTACATACCTAGCCTTCAAGACAACTCAGTCCTTCAATACATACATACCACCTTTATTGAGCCTTAGATCTACATTCCACTTTTCAAAACACCTCTCTGATTTCCTCTTCTACGTGCACAGAATGACTTCACATGAGAATCCAAACCTCGGGCCAGAGAATATTTTAGCTGCCGTTGTCCAACTCGGAATAGGTGGAAACGTCCCATCCGTAGACGCAGAGTTCGACGGAGGCGAGTGTCGCGTTTTTAAGATCAGCTTCAAAGACAAGGCGAGCCTGGCCGTTCGCGTGCTGCATCCCACAGATGACTGCAACCACGACAACACGATCGCTACAGTTCAAACCGAAGTGCGCATTCTTCAGACACTGGAGGAAAAGGGATTCCAATGGGCTCCAAGATACCGTGGCGCCAGCCTGACTTTTGATAACCCGGTCAAGCACCCATTCATCGTGTTAACTTGGATCGAGGGTATCCCCCTGCTTTGGGACGAAAATTTCCCACCGCAACCTATTCGGGATGCGTTGCTTACCCAAATAGCGTCGATACAGCATTCCTTGATAACGTGTACACTAGAAAATGGTATGCAAAACACTCCAGTGGTAAATAACAACTCTCACTAGCTATATTAGGTCCTACCACGGCCACAGCTTTCTTCGAACGACGTCTAGAAAACAGACGTGCACGTGTCCGAGAGGGGAGAATTCCTGGTCTTTCCGAACAGGATTGTTTAGACCAGCAGGCTCTGCTCGGTCAGGTACTAGGCCGAGATCAAAATAGCACGGTCTTCGCTATAGATCATGGCGATATCAAGCCGGGTAACATTATCGTCGACGAGAATTACAACATTAGAGGGTGAGGGACATTGCCGCTGTGTATTTGTAGAACTAACAGTATTCGGCAGTCTTATCGACTGGGGCTTTGCAGCGTTGGTGCCGATCGCAAGAGCCGCTAGCCTTCCCCGTTTATTTTGGCCCGACCACTCGGCTGGAATCGCCCCGAGCCCAATTATCCTGAAGGACAGGCAAGCTTACATTCGCTCTTTTTCCTTGAAGACCTCGGAGGCGGCGTTAGCCATGCTGCGTTGGCAAGACGCCAAAGATGTGGACTTTCGCACCCTCTACTTGGAGTCCATCTCCAGTAAAGGCGCGCACATTTCCATGGCGCGAATTGGATGGGAGCTTCCCTATTGCGAGTTCCTGGGGGGGTAAAGAAGACGACAATGTTGCGGATCGACAGCCGGAATGTAAAGGGATACAGCAGAAATTTCTTGTCCCGCCCGTTGAAACCTAAGATGGAGAGACCGGAATCGCCGCAAGTGCAAAGTGACAAAATGAATGTAAATTCACGTGAGTCGCGTTCGCGTTGCCTGGGGTGTCAGATTTCGATGGCCCCCTGAAGAACCAACTCGTTCAGCAACTCCTTTTCGTTCTCGACTTGATCGACACAGACTTTGTAAATCTCTTCGCTCTCCACCTTTGCCTTGGCCTAATAGGTGCCTAGGTCGGGTTGTCCATCGGTATCGTGGCCACGGAAGTAAGGGTTGCTGCCCAATTGGACCAGTAGAGCCATCGTAGGACTGACAGAAGTACTGGGAGACATTGGTCATGATAATAGAGTGACGGACCAAAATATCCGGCTCAAGCTCATTGCACACTAAAACACGCCTGATATAACTGATAAAAATCAGAAAAGTTAATTTTTATAGAACTAAGTACTTAATTAAAAAGAGAACAATCTTAATGATCAATGGGGCTCAATAGTCCTGGGGAGGTGATGCCCTCTAGCCCTGAATGATATGTTCGGTGGTTCAATAACTCCGAGCGTACGAGGTGACCGAAGCCAGCTTTTATGTCAATGCTAACAACTGGCGATTCGGCTTCTGTACCTGCAGCTAAAAATTTACTCTCAAACGTCTTCAAATGATGAAATTTGTGGCCTATAATGTAGTATGACTGGGCGGCTAGGAAGCAAGGGATGTTTTCGACTCGGTTGGAGAAACTCTCCCATCTTGGTAATTCTGGCGTTGTACTTGTTCAGCAACAAGATTAGTTGGTGTCCTTACCGCGGATCAAACTAGCTACCCATTCCGAGAGTCGGAACCTGAGCCGACGTCGAGCTTTTCTGGATGACCCGACTTGGTCACTTGCTCTTGCTAGATTGATCCCCGGGTCGGCAAAATGGAAGAGCTTCCCGGTCTCGACAACTCCGTTGCGCAGATACGGGTGTATACGGCGTTGGAGGTGTGCTTGGTTCGCATAGGATAACCCAGTCCGCGGCCTATAGTAAGAGTTAAGGATGGTGTTGGTCATATCCGGATTTTGAGGAACAGCATCATCAGGCCAGCGCTTGTGTGACAGTGTAGCAAACGACTTGTCACTATGGTGGTCACTTGGGTCAGAGATGGGGGTCCTTGGACGACTGAGAATCCGGGGCAAATGGTAGGAGGAGGGTTGGGGATGGAAAACGCCATTATTGATTCCAGGGACGGGGGCAAGTCTCCTAGGCGGAGAAGGGCGGG
This sequence comes from Xylaria sp. 218_066, assembly GCA_019843955.1. Lineage (NCBI taxonomy): Eukaryota > Fungi > Ascomycota > Sordariomycetes > Xylariales > Xylariaceae > Xylaria > Xylaria sp. 218_066. The sequence continues at coordinate 58,091 of JADKYC010000129.1, read as the reverse complement.
AGAAAATGTAGCTTGAATAAGCTCGAGAATGAGCTGATCCACCTCAAGGCACCCCCATGGTACCGGAATCCCGGTTTCCAGATACTTTTGAAAGATCGTACAACATACAATGACCTAGCTGGGCTCGATACTGTCATGGAGAGCCATGATCCCCCCTCTTCTGACTTCTTTCCGGCTTTGCCCTTCGATCAACTTGCTTGGGGAGTGTATGCAATGCTGGGATCTCAAAGACCGCGGAAAGATGTTAGCAGGGACTAAGAATGAAAGAAGATGAGCTTACCTCTTGTTTGACAACTGGCACCACAAACCCAGAATTGATGCCATCTGGAGGTATTTCGATGGCTCTTATTCCCTTTCTGAATTTAGAAGACCTTTTCCCATCTCCCGAAGCTACACCGAACGCCACTCTGCAGAATGGAACGGGACTTCGTCCACTCCCTACTTGCGTGGTGATTTCCTGGAGCCACAACAGGGAGTGAAAGCTATGTGCTAACCGAATGTAGATGATGGTGCTAATCAAAATAGGGGGTGAAGATGAAGGGTGGAGGGCTGCCTAAGTAAAGTGTAAGTGGATTTTTCTACTACTTACAGAACTGTGGAGGCAGGATAGAATATACATACCAATTCCTGTACCGCCCGCGCTTTTCAGATGCGAAAAAGGCTTGATGGTAGTCACTGGAAGCCCCTACGCCAAACCTGGTCCATGTCGACAAGGAAAAGGGGGGAGGGGGGCAAGGAATCTTCCTCGGGCCATGATTTTGACAGTATCGTGAACAGCGGTTGGACGAGAGGGGCCAACAAGTTGAACAGAATTATGAGAAAGTGGAGATATCTAGTGACTATTTCATAACGATAATGATAAAAGTGGCTGAAGCTACTATGCCCAGGATTGGTCAATCACGAGTTCTGTCTGAATGTGTGAATGATAAGAAGAATACGAGAATGAAGAGGAGAGACAAGAATTCGAGGGGCGAAGAGGACGTGTTTATATAGACGAATCGGCTATGCACGTACCACTCCACTTCCAAAGTATAATGTGTAAACAAACCGGAGTAAACCAAGTCAGCGGGAAGGCGTATGGAGTTCTAGTCGTGATGTTGAGAGGCCGAGGCCCGCCAAAACTATAATTTAGAGGAAAGAAAAATGTGATGTCTGTCAAAGTAAGTTGTTGGCCGTGCCTGGTCTATGATTACGTCTAGAATGGCCACAGTTTGAGCTACTTCGAGTAGAGCAGGACTAATAGAGAGTTAGGAATGTATGTCGATTCTATACTTGATCTATTTAATTTTGGGCTCCATCATAATAGTCTTGCACTGGATGGATCGTCCCAATTTGCTTGATATCGAGTGTTGCATATTGACCTGAAACCCATCTATACGCTGTGCAAACTCTTCACACCATTCAACAAACCCTTCTTCAGGATCACCCAGACAGTGCGATATTATCGTTTCAACTGAAACAGGGAAGCCTCCACTGTCACCGCGCTGTGTCGCTGGAGCGTTCCCCGCGATTGGCCTTGTTACAGTAGGACCAATTGTCGGCTGGAGGGCTCCTCCGTAATGGTGGTCGATAAGGCGCCCTATGGAAAACTTGTACCGCTTCCAATACTGCGGAACATAGACGCAGTCGATCATAAAGCTGACACAACGGACTGACGGCAAGTCGGCGATGATAAGATCGATGGGATATCCACGCAATAAAAACTGACCATCTCGTGTGAACACCAAATAATAGACGATATTTTGGATGTTTGCCTTCCAGGTTGGGAGATTAACGTCCAGTCTAGATGGCGCACCACTGAAATGGACCAGATCATGACTCCACTTAACGAACGTTATTGGCTCTAGTCCCTCGACTTCAAGGGCTCTGCAGTCGTACACTGCCTGTCGCCCTCGTAGAACTGCTTGCCGCGCCTCCCGGTTGACTTGCCTGAGACTCCAGAACTCTTCCTTGAACACGCACGTGTACACATTATAATCCCCCCCAAGCTGTCCTACAAACTCCACGCGACCATAGCAACTCCCTATGAAGTAGGTAAAGGGTATCTTGGGTAAGGCAAAAAACTCAAAAATTTGGAGACGGAGCTCAGTAGGCAGGAGAGATAGGGGAAACACTGTAGAATCCGGCGGTGCCACTTCTAGGATACCGGGCAACGACCGATCTGAGGCGGGGCCAGGATGTTCCGTCTTTGAGTTGTATGCACTAGAGTCCGATAAGTTCGTTTGCTGAGGACACATGTTGGATGGGATATTATGGTGGCAGATCTCTATGGGTGGTCTGTCTATCGAATGACTCTGGAGTACAGTATTGACGGCGTTGGCTTCAGGCGTAGCGATGGTGGTGGTCGAATCCTGTCATAAGTCGTAGTACGCAACTTGGTTGATATTCCTTGTGGATGATGAAGTTAGGAACACTTCGGAACGAACGATAGACGGGCTTTATACACCACTGATAGATCGTATATGTTTGTCCTAGGATGGTGCCATCAGTGTGCCAATTTACCACAGCAACTCCCCTAGCCACGGAATCTCCCTAAACAAACAAAATAGTTTAGACAACGGGGCGAAATGCCCGAACAAACAGGCAGTTTAGGTAACAGGACCGACTTCGGTGCCAATTGTTTGCAATCGCTCCAGTTCCTCAATGCGCTGCAAGATCCCGTCCTCCCATTCTCGATACTCGCGTCGTTTCTGGTCCGTCATGTCCCACCTACTCTGAAACATGGTGTCGGCCCTGTGGACATGAAGCGTTTCACTGATTCTGTTGTCTTCATCCCCCATGTTGGCGCTGCCTCCAGAACCTTTTGCGTTAGACTCGGATCTTTTCACCATATCCTCGAAGCCATCAAACCACTCATCCTTCTGCCAACCTCTCTTGATGATCTCAGCCATGGCTTTGTCCACGTCTTTGGACGTGACATCGGACCACCCGATCCACAACTCGTCCTCATCCATCGCCGGGACGGTAATCTTCTCCTGTGCCCGTTCCAGGACATTGAGAATGGATTTCCGTATTTTTGAATACTGCTTGTTGTCCAAGTCCTTACCATGCACTAGAACATACAACTGCCCTGCCACCAGACAGTACACGGCCGCTACTAAGGGAGTCAAGTGATCGTTAACCCATTGATCTTTCGTCCGTCTGCCATGGGGTGCGACAATGGTTTGCATGCCCGCTAGCACAGTCCGCCCGATGAGCTCCTGGTCCAACTCGTTACACAACAGCTGGATAGTCGGTCGTATCCATGCGGGCAAAGTACTGTTTGGGCCACCGGCCTTCCTCTTTGCAGGGAGCGGGGGCGGTTTCGACGCGGACTTGGTTGGTGTGCCATCTCCTTTCGCGGTAGCAGGAGAGCGAAACTTTGCCAAAGAACTCTCCTTAGTGGGTGTTCCCCGCGATGGTAGCCGCTGGGCACTACCGAAGAGGTCAGGCTCTCTTGCCTTGGAGGTTGGTGTTCGTGTGCGACCAGGCCTGGTCAGGGATGTCGAAGGGAGGACATTGTCGAGGTGAGTGTACAATCGCTTGTATAGTCGAGGCGGGATGGGCGGCCGCACCTGTATGGGAGGTAGATCGAGGGAGATCTTGAGGCGTTCACAGGCGATGTGGGCGCATGCGTAGGAACGGGCGACCTCTTCGTCGACCTTCAGAGCGCCGGCGCTATGGCGTGATTGGGCCAGCAGGGACGACGCAAGCTCGAGCAGGGGCTGTGGCAGCGTGGTCGAGTAGCTGGGTAGCAGAGAGTACAAGGTTGGCTCTAATGTGCGACTCATCTCGACAGATGAGCAGCAGGGCGAAGATTACAACCCGAAATATGTAGAGTTGTGTTCAGATTGAGTTGTGATACATGACTCTCTCATATAAAGAGGAGATCAAAATTGCACGAAATTGGGCAACTGTAGATAGCACTATGAAGTGTGATGAAGTAGGTACTTCGTAGAAAAAGTTGATGCAGAATATGACGTTTCATGGATGCGATACACGCTGACCTGCAATGACATTGAACAATTGACATGGCATCGCACATGGCCGCGAATCGCGTGTGATTTAGCGCTGTTAGTTAGTGGCTATAACCCCTGACCCTGGCGTTGACCCGCGAGGCCCGTTGCCTGGACCTGCTTGGACCTGCAGTCTGCAGCGGGTAAACAAATAGTGGGGACATCTCCCCTGTCCTTGTCCGCTGGCTGGGTTTCCCACTGCCGATCCGATCTTACTGTATGTGTCTATTACCTTACGTACCTCGGAACGTCATCAAACAAGTTTGAACTGTCCGGAAATATCGCCCAGTGCATATCCATGTAATACAATTTTACCCGGCCCTGCGTCGACTCTTTACTACCTAGGTATTAAAGTATACTTCCGTCACCTGCTAGAAAGCGTCATCTATCTTCCCGGGTTTACCTGTCGCGATGCGTTCTGCCGTCGTAGCGGCTGCCAGCCTGCTCACCGGAGTGCTTGGCCACGGTTCGCATGACCAGAAGCCCATAGTGCCCGACAATGCCAATTGGATGACGAAACACATGGCTGGTACGTTTGATCATTTCTTATACTTGGATGGCGCAAACTATCTCTTTGTGGAAGGCATGCCGTATAATCCCGCAAGCAACGACACAGCCGATAGCACCACTCTTGCATGGAACAAACATAGAAATGCTGACCGAACGCAAAACAGAGGAACACCACATCACCAATTTCGATCCGTCCTCCTTCTTCAGCCTTCACGACTTTAATGGCAACGGCCGATGGGAAGTCGACGAGATGCTACGGACATACGGTCTGATGGACGAGACGAACAAAGACGTGTCTCTATCCCAGCGAGACGAATATCAGCGACAGCTTCTAAGCCTGCTAGACCGCAACGGAGATGGCTTCGTGTCGCGCGAAGAGTTCGCTACTTTGCTCGCCAACGGCGGGACTTTACCCGACCTGGGCACGGGGCCAGGACATCACGGCGACGACGAATACGAGTACGAGATCCATCATTGGGAGAAGTACCACGACGAAAACACCCGTCTCGAGGACCTCACTCACCCCGAAGACATCGAGCACTTCCGCAAGCACGACGAGATGGAGGAGGCGGAGCACCGTCTTGCTGCGCTTGAGCTCCTGGCTATCGTGCCGGACAACATCCCCGACAAGTTCAGGAGGAGGATTATATAAAGGATTTATTTATCCCGACCTGTTCTGTTTGTTGTGACAATGATCTTTTTCTTTCGAAGTTCTATTCGCTCGCATAGTGTATATTGAGCGTGCGGTTGGCTTGGCGTCTACTCGGTATCGGCTTGTATGTGTATATATGTATGACCTGGAAAGCACCTGGAAATGGCATATGGTTGCGTATGAATGCGTGGCAAAGGGACTGGGGGACGAAGTGATTATGAAGCAAGGAAACGAAATATAATAGCTAGGTCGCATAGTGGCGATCAAATTGATTACTACCCATGCTGTTTATCGCTCATTAGGTTGTTCGTAGCGATCCGTATCCAATGAACGATGTTCATCCCACCCCTCCATCCACATCCCGCTTAATACACAAATCAAATACGCAATGCCAGACGCCTGGCGCGAACGTCTTGGCGAGCTCAACATGTTCGACGCAAACATCAACCCGAACCCTAGCCTGCTTATCCTGTCTGCCCTCACTACCTTTACACCCATCCAACGCTCGCGCTCGCTCGGCAAACCATTCCTGAATCTCCCCCTTCTTCGCAGCAATATCCGCCACGCCGACATTCTCATGGATATGGAACCACGCCCGTCGGCTCTCGCCCGCGATCTCCCACGCCGTAGTCCACGACAGCTGGCTCGAGGGTAGCAGGCCTAGATTGACATGCATGATATTCCTCGTACGAAATCCAGATTCCCCCTCCATTTCACCCTCTCGCGCGCGCGAAAGCTGATCCAACCTCCTCAATCTATCCGCCGCGCGCGCGTTATCCTCGAGGAACACGACGATAGTCTCGTCGCCTTCGAGCACGTCTTTCAACATCTTTTCTTCCTCTCCTTCCTCTGCGATATGGCGGGGAGGTGGTACAACGACCCTCACACTCCACCCGTTCGCTATCGCGCCCCGGCGCAGACCCTCCACGCTCCACGGATTCAGCTCCCAGCAGAACACCTTCCGGAACCCGCTCGCCGCATAGCTGAATGCGAAGTACCCGATTCCTGCGTATAGGTCTACTGCTATGGCACCTCTGCGCCGCGGGGTGGGGATGTGGCGGTGTGATAAGTCACTCTCGTTCCGATTACTGTTTTCGTTCTCGTTCTCGTTTTGCTTTTGCTTTTCGAGTTTCCCCGGCGCATCGTGGAAACACAGCAGCCGCGCCTTCTCCTTCACGTTCCCCCGACTGAACATAGTCCATCGTGGCGCCCACGTCTGCGTGATGCCGTTCTGTTTCGTCGAGACCCAGAACGCGCGCGCGAAGTCGTCTTCCGTGGGCCCTGTAGACTCTTCCCTCTCCTTTTCCTCCTCGCCTGGTCCGAAATCACCATATAGCATTCGCAGTCCGCTTGGACTACGCAGTATATTTTCTCCTTCTCCTGGTGCCTCACTGCCGCTGTCTTTGGAGTGTAGTGGTATCCCCTCGTTAATGGCCAGGTGCGTGAGTTTGGTCGCGCCCAGCCCTGAGATCTCGGCTAGGATCGTCTTCCATAGTGATGTGGGGCCCTCAGCTTCCACCGTAATACTGTCCTCATTGCGTGCTGGATTAGATGAGATTGCAGTAGACCCCAAGGCCTCGCGCCACGATGCCGACGTGAATGACCCCGCGGGAAGCAGCACTAGAGACCCGTACGCTGTCCATCGTTTTGGCGCTTGTGCGATGAGGTCGCTGACGGTGTGTTGATGCGTCAGGTGAGTAGCATATTGTTCATACCAGGAGCTAATAGCGGACTCAATTGGATTCCGCTTTTGACGAGGTGGTCTCTTTTTGCCTTTGTGAGTCTCACGTCGGTTGTGCTTCTCCTCTGTGTTCATGGTGAGGTGAGTTGATAGGTTGGTTCCCTGCTGGATGCGCAAAGGTCCGCATTGTTCAAGCGGGGCGCTAGTTTGGCTTTACTTAGATGGGATGGTCCAAGCCCCTTATTGGGCTCACTTACCCTGTGGAAGCTGTTAGATTCTAAGAAACGTACTTATTGATTAGTCGCCCAATACTTGAATACTGAGAATCTGCCCCTACACGCCGGTATTCATTTTCTGCGGTGGCTGCGGAGCTTTATCATGATTTACGAACCAAAACTTTCTGTAGAGCGTGGGTTGTTTTCTTCTTGCTCCCCTTTTCCCCCTCAAATCATGCTTCGAGAAGAAGTTGAATAGAGATAATTAAGGGTACTCTGCCGATGAAGTAGTTTTAGGAGTCCAAAATATAACATCGCGTCCAATCACTATCATCTAAAGATGCAGCTGCTCAACATTCATCATTTCTACCAATTATCATCAGCTTTGCGTACAATAAGTGCGAAAATGAGGTATATCCTCAGAGTTATTGCCCTACTGCTATGGCCTTCTCTTAGTCATTATTGAATACATGGTCATTCTATTTAATTCCCGACTCTTACCCTATGCAAGTCATCCCAAAGGTGTTGCATTGTATGAGGCTAGATAACCAATATAGTGCACGACCTTTACACCGGTTACAGTTACTGAATGTCAAGTCGCATTTCGGTTCTCCGATTGGCGACCCCCGTATCACTAATTGCAGGCCAAGTGTGATTGTGCCACAGGCAGTTCCATGGGTCTCGGGATTTTCACTAGACCACCCGGGAAGTCTACCATTCTTCATAATTAATCTACCCCTTAAGAGTGTAGCGTCTCGGGGAGCTGCATATAAGGGGCGAGAAATGCGCCACGTTCTAACCGCAATACACCTAAAGATGCACTTAATGCAGATGACGCATGATCGGTAAGGTCTCTAGTGGTTCGATCATAATTGTGCACTGTGGAGGGTCAACCGGTTCTAATACGTCAGTGGCGGGCTGGTGAGTTACTTTTGTTACCGAGCCCTTCCGACTAGCCATGGAAATAGAGGAACCCACTTGTTAGATGTTTGTTCTGTTGTCCTCTGCTTTTTGTCTTACACACAATTATCATATCCTGAAACTCACATATGATCTGGCTACTCGCTCTTCATTCGTACCATGCCTCGTACTCAAGATGATCTACGTAAATTTGGCTACATATTGTTGAGGTCTGAATTAGATTATTGACTGGTCATATCGTCGCTACATTTCCCTCGTAACCCATATCTTATCGTTTAGGAAACCACTCTATCGATGAAACAGAGAGACGGGATAAAATAAGACAAAATTATATTATCTACTACACGGATAGACTCAGTCTATATTTCAAAACAATAAAAATCAATTATTAAAGCTGGTATCATGAGCTAGATAGCATGACACCAATAGTGGCTGCCTCATGAATTGGTGATTGCGTCGTAGCTGCTACACGCTAAAGTAGGATCACTAATCCAGCGCCTTTCGGCAACTAAGGCTTGCATACGCTCATCCACAAGTTCTTTTTCATCACAAGCTCGGAGGTCGATTATAGCTGCAGCCGTACACCGCATTTGTCTTTCCAAGCCTTATAACCCGATTGGCCCCTGTCTGAATCATCGGGGAGACGGGTCGGGCGTTTGCATAGATGTCACCGTATTTACGTACAATTATGACTTGTCAAACGCCAGTTTACGGGATTTACTACCGACGTTTCCTGTACAGAGACAGCAAGCTATCCGAAAGATTGTGACGGCAAGTTCCTTCCTCCTCGAGTTTTGGCAGATCGGTAACGTAATTACTACTACTCAGTCGAAGGTCACCAGCTTTTGTTAATCAACTCCTGTCTCCCCAGTCTCCCCAGTTCTCTCCTCTCCCCAGTCTCCTTCTTCATCCATCATTCTATCCTTCTGCACATAACGGCATTGCTACATAATGAAGCTATCCGAGAAAGGACCACCACACCCACTCCCTCGTGCTGCGCAACAGTTGCGATGGAGACTAGTTGGGGCACTTCTGCTTTACACAATCACGTTCGCTGCCGCTCTGAAGCTGTCAGTCGAGGGCTATCAACGTGTGATTGCGGGCGGTGAAGACTCAGCTGTGTCGTCGGCGAGATGCCCCCAAGTCGATCCTCTTGAGCCATATCACCAGACCCCGGAGCTGCTGGATATGGAAGAATACATCCGCTCCGACGAATTCGGTCATAAGACTGTGGGGCGTATGGCTGGTGCCATCGGCATCCGGACAGAGACCTACGATGATCTGGGCCTTGTCGGGGAGGATCCGAGATGGAACAAGTTCTGCGAGTTGGAAAAGTACTTAAAAAATACCTTCCCAGCCATTCATGGTAACTTGACGCTCAATAACGTAAACACACACGGCCTTTTGTATACCTGGCAGGGAACCGAGTCTAAGCTGGCCCCCATACTTCTGATGGCGCACCAGGACGTGGTCCCAGTCGACGAAGAGACCGAATCAGAATGGACCCATCCGCCGTACGATGGAGATTTCGATGACCAATTTATTTGGGGCCGTGGCTCATCGGATGATAAAAATAACCTCATCGGCATTATGGAAGCCGTAGAGCTTCTGCTTGATGCCGGGTTCAAGCCAAGGAGGTCCGTCGTCTTGGCCTTCGGCTTTGATGAGGAGATCTCAGGCAAGCAAGGTGCTCGGTACATTGCTGATGCGCTTTACGACAGCTATGGCGAAGATGGGGTTGCGGTCATCATTGACGAGGGAGCGGGAGTCGCCGGGTTCTGGGGAACTCCCTTTGGACTGCCCGGCGTGGCGGAAAAGGGGTACACAGACATAGAGATCACCGTACGAACACCCGGTGGCCACTCGTCCGTACCACCCCCACACACTGGAATCGGCATTGCGTCAGAGTTGGTGACACTAATCGAGGAGAATCCATATGAACCACACTTCCATGAGGACAACCCGATCCTCAAATTTCTCGAATGCGCAAAGGAATACAGTCCTGACTTCCCTTGGAGGTTGAGAAAGCATCTTCCTTGGAGACGGCCCTCGTGGCCGATCGCAGACGACAGGCTTGCTCTAGAAGCAGCCAAGCTGGGTGACGATCTTAAATACCTATTTACCACGTCCTCAGCGGTAACTGTTTTCAATGGGGGGGTTAAGGTTAACGCGCTCCCAGAGCTTACGCGCGTGCTTGTGAACCACCGCGTAAATGTCGGCGATCCTGTGTCCAGCGTAGAAGAGAAGCTAGCGTATTTTGCCGAGAAAGTTGCGACAAAACACAACCTTACCCTCCAAGCGTTCACAGACGAGCCTGAGATCCCGAATTCCATTAGGCTTACTTCCCTATACGCCCTAGAGCCGGCGCCAGTGACGCCAACATCGGTTCATGGCGTAACGCCGTACTCCGTACTCTCGGGGACTACACGTGCCCTATACGGCGAGTCTGTGGTCATGGCGCCGGCGATGATGCCGGGGAACACGGATTCACGCCATTACTGGGATTTGAGTAAGCACATATTCCGGTACAACCCAGGATATGATCCCGAGCTAGGTCTTGGCCTTGAAGGGATTCACACCATCGACGAGAAGATCAGTCTATTGGCACACGTAAGGGCCGTCGAGTGGTATTCCTTGTTCATTAGAAACATGGATGAGGCAGATTTGTCCTAAGTTGCAGACAGTATTATGTGGTCCACACAGATAACAAGTGAATTACCTTGCAGCTGGGTTTCGGATTTGTGGTGGATGAAGCATTAGGTCAGATTGTAACTACTATGAATATCATTGAATGTATTGTCAGACACAAGGGTTCGGAGCTTGATAAGGACTCTATTAGGGGCTGAGTTTGGAACACTTGGTTTTCATAACAACGTACACAGACATCATCAATACATACATCGTGTCAATCCAGGAAGCCTCTTTGCCGGCACAGCAGTGAACTAAGGCTTTGTTAAACTTGAATGATAATGTGAGAAACGTACAAGGACTGGTGGCTCGGGTTTCTGATGGTGATAGAGATCCCTTGAATTTGCTGCGACTTGCCGAAAGATTTCGTATAGGAGCATTCTTCTACGCGCTGATGTTGGACCACCATTTCACCTCCTGATTCTGTGCTGACTTGAGGTCCGCAGAATCATTACTCTAGTGCTCATATTCATCGGCATCTGTATTCTCAGTACTTTTCCTGGTTGGCACGAAGAAAAAGAAGATGAAAGCAAGCGTTTTCCTTTTCGGCCAGTATTACGGTGTGTTCTATTCATAGGCCTTTTAGTCTCGCTTCTAGGACTAGCGTCCGCTTTTTGAGAACATATTGGTGACGCTGGGGCTTCAACTCTAACGAGACTTTTGACCTATGACTTGGTGGCGGCCCGAGTTGGTTTAACAAGTCTTGCCTTCGGCTGGGCTGCAGATGGGCTTGACGTTATTGTAGCAATTGGCGTGATTCTTGCGTAATTTATCGATGAAGACTCTCGAGAACGTAGCTGATTGATTCACAATGATTGACTGTCGAGATAGATGCCCCAAGATGTTACAAATATGCTTGGTGTGTGTCTAGTCATGTTTGATTTTGAGCTTTCTGGTGAGTTGGTTGGTAAGCTAGTTGGTCTATTTAAGGCCGAGAAAAGGCAAATAATCTTAAGGCCTTCCTAGCGGCATGAGGTGTGTAAGGCTGCCTGTTCTATATATTCTATTCATCCGTTTATCTCAAAGGAACCTAAGTCTAGATATGGGAAGGAGATCTTGTGCAGAAGTGATGGCTCTGGTGACGCAGTTATTAGGCTAATGTCGGTGGCCGTCGACCATTGTAACTAGAAATCGTAAAGGTGAAGAAATGTAAGAAAGTGTTAATAGAAAGAATTCATAAGCCTCAAGTGCGGCGTGGGAAAAGGGGGATAATCCGAAGGGTAGTAAACATGCGGGGCAGCAACCCGGAGGGTAGCCGGTACCCGTAAGGTAGTTGTGGATGATATCCTAGAATACTACATGTCTGGTATTGTTATGGTGGTAGTTTGTGTCTAAGAACCCCTCATAACTGTAGGTTTAGAGATGAACGTATTGAGCTCTCACTATATTTGCTCGGTTCGGTACGCGACGCGTATAAATTAAATAATCTAGTTACTCACGAATTCACAGGCAATTATTCACCGTGAATCAGGTGCCGAAAACCTTGGCCAAGGCAGATGCTATATGACACTATCGCTGTTTAACTCACCGCGGAAGCTGATAATTATTTCAGCAACGTTCGAATTAACGTTAGTTAGAGGTCCCGAACGGGGTCTCTAGTATATCCAAACTTACTAGTTACCGAGTTTCGGAACATAGGGAGAAGTCCGGGGTAATCGTTCCACTTTTGATGCCAAGGCTTAACCTACCTATAAGATGGTATCCATTGTCAAGATCGATCCACACTTCCTTTTGGCTACACAAGTCTGTGCTCGTCTACACAACGATGCTACGCGACGGTGGCTACATGAATAGGATAGATTAAAATAGGCTTGAAAAGACTTCATAACCATACAGTACTATGGCCCCTATAATTTCGATGTAGAACGGCGGCCAAAGTACGGTATCTGTACGGTATGTGTGTGAAGTCTTGCTGAACCAACTCTGAATAGGAGACGGACTACGGAGTAATCATACTAAAAGCCGTGCACGAGCGAGCTGTCACCTGACGAGGGCCCCAGCGGGGCTTACTTGGCTGCATTCAGCTATGCATGAAATAAAGCAAGGTATGCTTCCGAAATCGCTACATACCTGTATTACACCATCTGCTCGATGCACGGTTATTATTAATATAGATGTGTCGAACTTGTGGGGTAGAGAATAAGTACATGCTGCCTTACAGTAAAAGTAACAGGTCAATTAATTGATTGTTGAAACAAGAAATGCAGATAAAACATAAGCCTTGGTGTTAGATCTCACAGGTTCTCCTAATAGAGAATTTAGCAAGTTGTGTTATCTCCCTCCTATTGAAGTAGTAGCTTCGTGCCTAAGTGTGGTTTCTAGCCCGGTCCACTTCCGACCGCAGGTAGGGCGTACCTACGTAAGCTTTCCTGCCAAATGTACGGAGTACCTACCCTACTGTAGCAGATACATAGTACAAAACAGATCAAGCTCCTTGCGTTGGGCATTGAGCGGGGTTCTCCGCATTGGCCAGGACAGGCAAGCTTTACCGATACTCCGTTCCTTCGTCTGATAAGACGATTCGATTACTTGCTTGCAATACCGCCGCTGGCTTCATCATCATCGTAAGATAGCCTCGAGCCTGTCCTTGTTGGGGAACTCCGACGTTTTTGCTTATTATGACTACCCGACACCGATGAGGAAGACAAATACAACAAATATCAGAGACAAACTACTGGATCGGCCGGTTGGAACGATTTGTTGAGTACTACGGTACTAATTTTGTCGCCAAAATGTTTGGTAAGAAGCAAGCCCTGCCGATAGTATTCTGCATTTGTCCATCATACAGTAGATCCAATGTGATAGTCCGAATCTCCGTAGTTCCTCCTGTCCCGGACGGACGACAAGTCGCGTTCCACCGGTATCGTAGCGGGCTTAAGGCAGTCTGAGGCGTGGGCGTGCGGCACGCATGACAGGGGGTGTCTTGGGCCTAACAGTATCCAATACTGTGTGCCGCATGTCTCTCGGAGTCCTAGGAACTTCTCTGTAAACGGAACTTGAGCCCATCACAAGCTTCGGCGGATGGGAACTGGATATGCCTACACTTAGCACATGATATCTTGGCTCGACAATCTATTTCGAGTTTTCAACCTCTCGGTTACTCTATTTTTCAACATTCCTTATTTTCGGCTATCCAAAGAGAGATGTAATCATGCATTGTCCTCATGTCATAATGCCGACGTTGGGATTATTGGAGCCTTTCAATGACATATTTCAGGGAAGTCGTAATATTCATCGTTGAATGGGACTTGAGTAGCACGATTTGGTCCATAACTTCCAGTGCTGTGTATTCAGACTCAGGAGAATCACGTGTCAAGTACATGAACTACGCTTCGGCACCCTGTCTAACAAATAATGCCGAGTTATCCCGAGGAACCAAGAATTTATCATGAGATACTCACTCATATCATCACCCAGAAGGATAGCGGTGGAGGCGGAAAACGTCAATTCATGCTTATTTATTCATGGGTGTGCAGAAGAACCATTTTGAAAACCCGGAAACCCCTGGACTCGTCCAGCTGCCCATGTCACCTACGACTAGTACGCCGAAATCCAGTATAATATGGTTCGCAATTGGGTACATGCATTTAACGCCATCCCTAGGGCCAACCGTTCCACGCCACGACCACTGTCGTTCTCTATCCCTTCTTCTTGGAGACACCGACGGTACGACCGCGGCGACCCGTTGTCTTGGTGTGCTGTCCACGAACACGGAGACCCCAGTAGTGTCGGAGACCACGGTGGGCACGGATCTTCTTCAGGCGCTCAAGATCCTCACGGAGTTTGCTGTCAACAGCAGATGAGATGGCATGGGTGTTCTGGCCGGTGACGATATCTCTTTGTCGGTTAAGGACTGTGCAGTGTTAGCTCATTTGTCCCAACTTTCACTTGGGACTTATCCTTCTAGAACGTACACCAGGCGGGGATCTTGTAAGCAGCGGGGTCCTTGACGATTTGGACGACACGCTCAAGCTCTTCGGCGGTAAGTTCACCGGCACTATGGGGCACCTAGTTAGATTTCTGGTCAATTGTTAAATTGGGTTCTCATCACAGCTTACCGCTTGTTTTTGTCAATATCGGCCTTCTTGAGGATCAAGTCGGCGAAACGAGGACCGATACTACGTTGAAATTTAGTTTATGCTGCGTTTCTGACCATCGCTTAGATGTTCTTACCCCTTGATCGAAGTCAGAGAGTCTATACATAGGTTAGTAGATGTACGTGATGAACGCATTGTATTGCGGGGTTGCAGCATCGACAAGATCTACCAGATGGGGATATACTCACAGAGGGCCTTCTGCTTGCCGTCGACATTGGTGTTACTTTAACAAAAGTCAGTACGTGTCATGGTTGGTGCGAAGCCGTTGTTATTGTGATGGATAGAAATCACGAAAACGACTGTTGGCGCGAATGTTGAACGTGGATCATGGAGAGAATTCATACAGTAGACGAATGATGAACTATCGATTAAAAGTCAGTAAACCTTGGGTATACACTGAGAGTCGGATGCTTCAAGTCTCGACACGGTAGCGTGTACGGGTAGACCGAGATCCCAAACAACCAAGCTTGTCAAGAGAGTTATAACTCACCTGAAAGTTCGACTTCTCCCCCGAGACGAGCGACTAGACGATATATCAGCACTGCTATATTTATTAAGGATGTTGCGCTCTCCGAGGCTGCGTATTTCCTGTGGCAAATGCATGCTCGAGTGCCGGTCGATGTTGTTTTTGGCCGGAGTCGTTTGTGCAAGTACAATATTCCCTGGCATCATTCCACCATTCTTCACGTTGTACTTGTACATGCCGTGCACTTGGTTTGAGGGTGCGGCTAGCGCGTGGCGGGCGTCGACATGTTGTCGTTTGGGTGTCGTCGATTGATATCGTTTCGCGGCGACACGGCGGTAATGAAAATGCGGCGCGGCAATCTCGAGCATTTGTTCCAAGAAATAGCGAAGCCATCGGACGGGTACGCGGCATTGTTGGACTCACCATGGTGACGGCGTGTGGTGTGGTGGACTGTCGATGGAAAGGAAGCGTCACAATCCGAGCTACCACTTTTCAAGATTTTTGGTAGAGGACGAGGTTTCTGTGTGTGCGTGTGGTCGCCGGGTGTCAAAGCTTTTCCGACTCCGATTTTGTGTGTGTGTGATCTGATTGGGTCGTCTTTAGGTGCGTGGGACTGCCCTAGTGGAGCCCCTCTCATCTATCTTATCATAAAGCCGAGAGCCACCAGGATCGAGTTGACCCCGCCTTCTGCGTGGCTTGCTAGCTGTGGCTGGCTGATGCTAATTCATCCACAAACCTGGGACATTCCCTTATGTTACCGCCCCTTCTCATCCTGCCTATTTATATTGTGCACATCAGTGATCACTTAAGATAGGTATCTTCAATTGCGATTTATATCCTAACACGTAGCAGACTGGTGCTTAATGAATTAAAGAGGTTCAATTATAGTCGTCCTCTTACGCAAGGGATGATGTTATATCATTTCATTACTATATGGCAGACGTCATTTATACATGTGGAATCTTAAATCCTACCTTTAGTATATACTGCGCACTGCGCAGATGCTGGGTCTCTTTATTTCTTTTACATAATGGTGTTCAGTAATCGCTTGTCCACTTATCAATCTCATTTTACGTTCCAATATGCTTGCTTTTACCAGCCTGAATTATATTTTACCTCGACTTTTCATGAGCTTCCGAAGTCACCTACCTCGGTACCTCAAGCAGATGACAGTAATGGTGGGTTTCATATGTTTATGGTACCCAGTACAGTAGGAACAAGTCAATCGCTATGGACTGTACCGACTGCACCGTGCTGCAAGTACACCACACCATCTTGCTGCCTTAGCTAACTCAGGCACCCCTGTTGTGCAGTAGATAAGCCCCGCCTAGAACATGCCACGGACGCATGGCCCTTTGTCCGAAGCCGCAACGAACATCGGACCAGGGGCCACCCCGGCTCCACAGTCGCGCAAACTCAATGGGCGGGTATCTCACTGGCGCCTCGGCGATAACGGGACTTTATCGAGCAAGTACTTAGGCACCCGGAACCGCCCGTTCGTTTTCTTGATCATTCCATATTACCTCCTTCCCCCCATTCACACGCCATCGTCTCACCAAGGACAGGACAGGACTAAAATTGTCTTGCGTAGCCTCCTCTCTTTAAACGCAGTCTTGAGAAATCATTGAATCTTTGCGAAGTCTTGAATTGAACTCCATATCGTAGTAAAGACACACGGATACAACTGCCTGGGTAGACTTAGCCTGCGATAATTATTCCCACTTGCGCATTCTCGTCGCCGTCACCATATTACCAATTCGCTCTCATTCGCCATTCACTTCGACAAACGTCTAATACGACCAACTCGCATCGCTTCCACAATTGACATCTACGTTCTTAATTGAGCTTGTAGGAGTCGCACAGGAACTCCAGGTTTTTCGTTCAATTTCTTCCTGCACAACTCATAGTTGAAGAGGAACTCGACGACGAACGTTCTTCCGACTCTATTTTTTTTCCCACATTCTTAAAATACTCTACGACCATGTTTGCGACCCGAGCTCTCCGACAGGCCGCTGCCCACGGTGCCGAGCGCACACCTCTGATTCGCTTCATTGGCAAGCGAGAAATTCCTTGTAAGCAATTCCCATACATGACACATCTCTTCACCAATCTTCGGATATATATATTTCTTTTGTAACCGCCAATATGTCTTCCCCTTTTCTATTTTCATATTTTACTGACATGTTCTACTAGCCAACATCGACCACGCTCCTCAACCACACCCTGCCTCTCCGACCGGCTCCCTCCCAACCAACTTCGGCAAGGGCAACTCCCACACCAGCTTCTCCTCATACCGCGACTCGGCCCAGCAACACGGCCCTCTGCGCAAGTCTTTGGGTGCCCAAGCCGCTTCTAGACTCGGTCCCGTCGAGGCGCCCAAGGGTCAGTACTTTGACCGCAACGAGCTGCCCGCGCGCTTCCGCAGAGCACCCTTAACCCTCGCTGAAATCGAAGCCATCGAGACTGGTGGCGCCGCTTTCTTCGGCTGAGTTGCAGGGACGAGGGGGAGTTGCAGGTTGCGCGAGGGAATGACTGTGTATGTTGAAAATGTACGATGAACGACGTTGTATTACCACGACATCGGGAAATGCGGTTTAGTATGATATCAAGGACTTCAAATTTCGAATGGTTCCAGGATGGTTAATGCCGCAGAGACGAGCCTCGGAAGAGGAACGTTGATGACGGGGGGTAACGAGTTGTGCGTCCGATGCGTCGGTGAAACAAACCGACGGGATGCGGATTTGCATACTTAAGACATTCAACACGGACATGATACGGGGAAAAGCCTAGATCGTTTCGGGGGTAAAGACATAGATCTTCCACTGTACGGCATTGGCGAATTGGCGTACGCATACCAATACATTGCGCTCTTACCACTAGCTTCGGCAAGTAGACAATGGCAATTTACATACATTTCAATTCGAAATTTCAACATCTTGTTTCGGGACTCCGGTACTGAGGTGCTCTACAAGCAAGCATGGCCAAGAGTAGGTATCAGAGTAGAACAATCAGGCACGCCTCGAGACAAATCACATTTGTGGTCTGCACAGACCAAACGCCGAACTTGATACTTTGAAAAAGACAACTTGATAATCCCTTTACTTTGCAAAGTTCCTATGTTATAATCACCTTCACCAATCATGGTTGATTAATAATAAGATTTGAACTCATGAACTATAAATGAAATGACGAATGCCTGCTCCACAAGAAGCCGTCAAATTGTATCCGGCATTTCGGATGACCCGTTGCGGGTAAGGCAGGGCGTGCAGAAACCCCAGATCTCGTGATCTCGCGATTGCCAAGGGGCCGATTTAAGTTCAATTAAAGCAGCACCCCGCGTCGCGGCTCTCCAACTTTAACGCGCCGCGCCCGAACGTTCAATTCATGCTGTCCAGTCGTCCACCGCCCCTCCTCTTATTCCTTCGTCTCCGACGCTCAAACTCCATTGATCTTGGTGTTCCCCTGACCTGTCGTTTTCGCTCACCATTTCACAAGATGGCACCGCCATCAAAAGAAAGCAGTAACACCAAGCGCAAAGCTTCCTCGGATAAACCCATCTCACCCCCGCCTGTGAAGCGCAAGGCGCACAGCGCGATATCTCAGGGTGCTGTGGCGAGCTTCTTCACGCCGACATCACAGAAGCCGAAAGAGCGCACCGTGTGGACGGAGCGCAGTGCCGACGATGGCCCACCTACCCTGCTCGTTGGACGCTTTGAGCCTGAGGGAGGTGAGAAAGAGACGAAAAGGCGGAAGATTGCTGCGTTCGATCTCGATTCTACACTAATCGTTACTTCTTCCGGTAAGAAATTCGGCAACGATCCTGCGGATTGGAAGTGGTGGGACCCGACTGTGCCAACCCGGCTGAGGAAGATGCATGCGGAGGAAAGGTAGGTTTAGCTTTTCCTTTCTTCATATGTAGTAATGGATCGATCCACTGCGATATGACGATATCTACGGGATTGCAATAGAAACGCAGAGCTAATACAATCGTGCACAGCTACCGCGTAGTGATACTAAGCAACCAAGCCGGCCTAACCCTGCACCCAGACCCGAGCGCCAAAGGGCCCAAGAACGCAGGGAAGGCCAAGGTCGCCAACTTCAAGCAGAAGTGCGCCGCCGTGCTGGCGCAGCTCAATATCCCCACCACCATATACGCCGCCACGGCCCGTGACCTCTACCGCAAGCCGCGCACCGGCATGTGGCGCGAGACGTGCGCGGATTACGACATCCCGGAGGCCGAGGTCGATTTGGAAGGCAGCGTCTTCGTCGGCGATGCGGGGGGCCGCACAGCTAGGGTTACGGATGGTGGTGGAAAAGCGGCGACGGCGAAGGACTTTAGTTGTTCGGACCGCAACTTTGCGCACAATGTCGGCATCAAGTACTTGACGCCAGAAGAGTTCTTCCTCGATGAGCCGCCGCGCGAGTTTGCGCGCGACTTTGATCTCGCCGAGTATCCTTATACCGCCAGCGATGATGGAAAAGAAAGAGAGGAAGAGAAGGAGGAGGTTTTGTTCGAGAAGACGAATACTCGTGAAATTGTGCTTTTCTGTGGCCCTCCCGGTGCTGGGAAGAGTACCTTTTTCTGGAAATATCTCAAACCCCTCGGCTACGAGCGTATCAATCAGGATACCCTGAAATCTAGGGCTAAGTGCTTCAAGGCTGCGGCCGAATTCTTGGATGATGGGTGCTCGATCGCCGTAGGTAAGTGTTTACTTCTCTACCTCTCTCTATCTATCATCTTGACTTCGTGTGCCTTCTTCAAGGTCTTGGCGGTTGCACGCTGTTTATAGATGGCTTGTCTGATTGCGTGCAGATAATACAAACCCCGATCCAGACGGACGGAAGGAGTGGATAGAACTCGCGCGGAAACACGATGTGCCTATACGCTGTGTATGGTTCAAGATCCCGAGAGCGCTCTGCGAACACAATGATGCCGTGCGGTCACTGAATAAACCTGTAAGTCGATCCTGGATTCACCCCTATTATCTTGTTCCCCTGTCTTCACTGTTCTGTCCTTCTTTCCCACCCCAGGAGCGGAAACATGAAACCTAACCTGGCTAATCTATCGCATAGTTGAACCCCGAAGCCCGCTCAGCTCTACCTACCCTCGCGTTCAATGGATACTTCTCTCGTATGCGTGAGCCGACCGTTAAGGAAGGGTTTCAGCACGTCTTGCCGATTGAGTTCAAGTTCCGTGGGACGAGAGACGATTATGCGATATGGGGCCAATATTGGACTGGATAAAGCAGAGAGCTTATCAAGTGTGAGATGCTGTAGATATTGTTGCCGCATAGATTTGAGAATTTGAGATACCCCTTTTCGCTACATATTTTTCGTCTGCGAGGCCGCATCTCATGAGGTTTGCTTATTTATCAGCCATGATAGTAACTCTGGTTTTTCGGTTCCCGAGTATGATTTTTTTTTGGGCGCCCGGGAAAGGTAGTCCACGTTAGCTTCACCAAGGGTTCTAGTAGAAGACCTGTAGGACCAACTATATGAAATAACAGGACATCGACATGAGAGACCTGATACTGTAGCTCGAAAAGTATTCTGTCCAGAACTCGATACAAACGTAATCCGCCTTTTATTACGAACCTTCGACCTCCGTAATTTCTACAACGCAACTAGCCTAGCGATGCACCTTTGAAGAGTCAAAGAAAGGCGCGGGAAACCCTCACCTTCGGCTTTCCAAGTCCCGTGCCACTCTCCAGTTTAAGCAACACTTCGCTTCGCTATTTAGTTTTACGCCGAGCAAGAAGATGCTGTTGTTGAGTACTATTTTTGTATTAATTACCCTTGCTCATATGGACAACGAGCTGGCACAAGTCCCCTCCGAAAAACTACGTACTCTGTTGCAAAGCAGAGGTGTCTGGCTAAATCTGCTAACGGTGCTGGAACGCTATCCAATTCAGAATGGCGCCTCACTCAAACGCGTCGTGGCAAGCTTAGCCACTTTCTTCCCCGACCGGCAACCATCAGAATCACAGCTGTACGCCTCAATCAAAAAGTAGCATCGAGAAGAGACAGATATCAGTCACTATATCACAACGGCTCACCTCCCTCAAAAGGAGGAGATTGAGGACCGACGAATCTTCGTTAGTGCTGGGCATGGCTTTGGAACATTACCAAACATGATCGAATATCTTCTGGCACGCACAGGTATTCACTCCTGGCCCTTCCTAACAGTGTAAAGTAACCGGCGGCGTCGCTACCTTTCCGACCCAAGCGACGACTCGATAAACGACCTAAGTGTCGACTTGTAAAAGCAGTTCGGCCCCCACCGCTACCTGACGAGGAGCGAACGACTATAGAAACCTTACAAGCGGCAGCTTGCAACAGTCTATCAGCGAACTCTACCTTGCAGTTGTTCTCTTCTACTCTATCTGCTACACCTACTCGCGAGCATTCAGTATCACTTATCGGTTCCTAGTTTTTGGTTCAGCTAAAGTATATCTTCCGGGTAGGTATTCCAAGCATTGTGGGAGGTGTGTCTATATGACTGCCCTTCGCAGTGACTACGTGTCAACTACCTTTATCACTCCTACAACATCAATATCCACCTGCCACTACTTCTAAACTGGAGGACAATCGTGAATCTTAGGAGGATATGAAAGATGTCGTCACGAGACCCACCACCCTGACTACCTTTGACAAGCCTCCAGTCCCGTATTCCCGAACAGCTCAAGGCCGCAAGAAACTACTTGGCGAATAATTGACCCAGATGCAATTGAGTTACTCATGCCCAGGTTGAAGGAAACTCCAAGTTCAACGGCAAGCCACCAAAGCATCAAAGATCCAAGCCAAGCGTAGCTATGTCGAACCTGAAAAAACCCCCCAATCCCCAAAGCCCGATATCGTTATAAAGTTGCTACATACATCATTTGCCGTATTATCGCCACGAAAACCAAGCATTCGGTCTCATTTTCTGGACGTATCCTTGATCTGAGTTGAGCAGTGTGTCGAGAAAGAGCTGCCAGGACGTGGTACTCTCGATTTTGCGCTTGTCGCCGATGATCATAGGCTCCCAATGGAGCTTCGAATCTTGGCCAGTAGCAGAATCAACGTGGGGGGCAAGGCGTTCCCGGTTGATCTACACCAATCGTCGGTGCAAGCTTTGCTCCAACAAGTGGGTTGAAGTCCTACTACTATCAAGGACACAACTCAACAAGTAGAGGCATCAGCCCACGATTAGTACAGGCAGCGCAGATTGCTCCGATAATAGTCTTATTTGCCCGCATCACCTTCATAAAGTTTGCATTAATCTCCCACAAGACATAGCGACCAGCGGCCTTGCCATTAAGCGTTTCGATATGGAGATGTCGTGAAGCCTAAAATGATCAGTACAGCCCCGTTCTCACTTACATATGTATAACCCTAGATATACACGTGTAGGTACATAGCGGAGGGGTAATGGAATGATTAAGAAAACTTACTTCCTTGTGCTGAGCATGGAAATATGGGCTTTTCATTCTACCCAGATGTCTAATCGAATCGAAGCAGGCATTACCGCCAGAAGTGCAACTGAGGTTCCCACCCCATTAGATGTCACTCGTCATTCCGGAAATCCTATGTACCAGTCTCGCCCTGGTCATATCACTGCGTCGATGCCAATGCCTCGTGGCTCCCTGCCGCCTGATTTTCTCGAGAACCGACGTCGCGGGCGACACACTCATCCTGATCAGCCGTTACAATCTATTGAAGAGGAACTTGGTTCCGGTATGCCAGCTAAATCGGTGCGGGCGAAATACGATCGCTTTTTCAGCAAGGTTGATCAAGTGACATCGCGATCCCAGTCATTTAATTATACACCGATGAGCGCCAACTTCCCTTCTCGATCTAGCACGGCTAGCACTATTCCTGCTGTTGTTCTTCGCCCAACCTCCCGATGCCCTTTGACGCCTATCGTGCCAAAGCCGGCAATCAGCGTTCCCGAATTCACAGATGTATTGGGAATCACCGAGATATGGATGAGTGCTTTTGATAGGTTTCGGTAGCGAAGACCTATTGAAGAACCGTATAAACAATATTCATTTTAGGTAGTAATCTGGGTATAAGCGATTAACACGGCATCAGAAATCGGAAAAGTAATTATATCTCATTAAACTTAAAAGGGGGGTATCAAAACTCCAGCTCCTCAACCTCCATCCCGCATGTCGTACACGTCTTCACCGTCGCACCGTCCTCATTCTCAATAACACGTCCCCATTCATGAACATGCTTTCCCCCATCCGCCACGGCATCCCCAAACTTCGCTTTACCCGAGCCTCCGGCAGCGCCAAAGCGTCCCTGTCCTCTCAGATACGCGTCCGTCCGCGTCTTCTTTTTGAGATCGAGAAGCTTCTCTTTGAACTTGGCCTCCTTCCGCCTCTTCTTGTCGGTCTCGCGACGCTCGAACTCGGCATCCAGTGCCTCTGCTGACCCCCACTTCTTCTCGCCTAAAGCGTACTCTTCGACTTGGTATCGCAGGAATAGCATCATGTCGTGCCAGTGGGACTTGTGTGGGTTTGGCCGTGACAGGTGAGGGAGGAGTTCAGGGTCTCGTAGTTCGGCTGTATACAGGGGTCTGGTTAGCTGTATTATATGTAGAGCGTAGGGGGTGGGGGAAGAAATAGAATATTTAAAAGTCAAAGCAATAGAAGGAAGTAGAACGAGAGGCTAGGAAGGGAACATTGTAAGGAATAACATACGATCCGTCAAGAGATAATCCTCCCTACACTCCGTCTTGGTAAGAAGACTATACTTCTCAGGGTACTTCTCCTTGCACGCATTACACACAGCGCAAGCGAAAACCTCCTCCCAGACGAAGTCGATCTCGAGATTTCCGCATTCTCGACACTTCTTGCGCTCCTTCTCGTCAGCGAGGGCGCTCATGCCCGGCTCAAATGGCCCAGCCTTCTGCTGTCTCAACTTCTTGAGCAGCTGTAACCTCTCCCACTCCTGCAGCGTCATGCCCTTCGGCCTCTGCTCCTCTTCTCCTTCCGGCCCATTTCTCTTCCCTTGCCCATTAGGGCCCCCGGACATGGCTTTATTCCACGGATCGTCTTCGGTGCTTAGGAAACCGCCCTTCGTATCCGTCATCTTCCCGAGGTCGTAGTCCACGAACTTGGTGAACTTGCGCGCTGGTCGGATGGCGCCATCTTTCTCGCCGCCGTCTTTCTGCTGTTGCTGTGCCCCATCTTTGGAAGTCGATGGCGACGCGCCATTAACGCGGCCATCGCGGCTCGTCGATGGGATGCTAGATCTAGATATCGATTCGTAGGCCCGCTTGCGGGTGTTGGGGATGCGGATGTCGTCTGTGGCGACGAAGCCTGATGGTGTGCTCTGCGATTGCTGGCCAGTCGCGCGCAGGGCGGCGTCTTTTTGGTCGCGGATTGCTTTGGCTTTCAATCTGTTTATTTCCTAGATGCGACTTGCGTGAGCAGCCTATCGGGTCGAAGTCTCGAGATTTGAGACGTGGTGGCGCACTCACTATGCGACGGGTCACTTCGGGTGTAAGTGGCGTGGAACTTGGGGCCCGGGCGCGGGGAGGTGTGGACGGCCGATCCATGGTCTAGTTCTCGAGATCTTGATCTTGTTACTGCTTGTTGCACTGAAACCAAAAGACATCAAGCAATCAGTATGAAAAAGTGAAATGTATGTGGCGGTGTGAGAATGAAAATGTCCGTGTGGTGATTGTGTTATGACAAAGGTTAGGCATAGGCAGACTTGGCCGGATAGATATCGGTGACGTCGGAGGTTTTGTCTGCGGTTCAAGTCTCGCGCCACCATTTCGAGTCAGCATACAATGCGAAAATGCGCCTTGATCAACATTTTGAATCGATAATCTAGGGTCGATCAAAACACCTTTTCTTTTGACATTTCAAGTGCTCATTTGAAAAACTACAAGATATGCAAGTAGAAGAGTCACGCCACATATTAAGATATACACTATACCAAATCTATTATCTGAATAACCCTAGATCAGTAGTACGCCTAATGGCATGCTTATCCCCCAGAGAGAAAAAAATGAAGTCCCTCGCGTAGGTGAGTGATGTATGCATTGTCATTCCCAAAATCCCGTCTATTCGTCCTTGACACCACCACGACCGGATCGCTCGGCCGCCTCGACCGCCTTCTTGTCGCTCTGTGCAGCACCCTGCTGCAGACCGCTCATAAGACCGGCAGCCTGCTTGAAAGGGCGCTTGAGGTCGCCGCTTGCAGGCTTGCCGAACAGGTGGATCTGGACCAGGTTGGCCTCGAAGGCGCCCTTGAGAGGAATGATGGACTGGATCAGGAGCGGGTTGGTGTATTTCATGTAGATGTGCATGAAGGCCATCATGGCGAGACCCATGAGCTGCGATCGGAAGTTGGCCTTCATCTGCTGCGTATCGTAGGCCTGGACCGTCGTGGTCACGAGCTTGCCCTCCTCCGAGGAGCCCATGGGTGCGGGCTCGACATATTTGAGTGTTGTCAGATCTATGCGCGGAGCAACTGTCAGTACATGCACTCGATGCCGCCTCTCGTTGCCGATAGTCTCCGCATGCCATGACTCATACCTTTCTTCTTGTTGATCTGCAATAGGACGTAGCCGTAGACAGCAGCGATAATGATGTTGCTACCGACGTAGAGGGCTCGGACACCGTTGAGAACAGTAGGGTCTTCGAAAGGAATCTTCTTGGCGACCTGCATCATCAAAAGGATGATGACCAGGTTGGTTCTGTTGGACGCATAAGTCGTGAGCCAGCTGGCAAATCGATAGTAGATCGAGGCCACGCGACTTACATCTGAGGGCTGAGAGCCATTTTGGGCGACGGTAGTAATGAGAAATGAAGATTAGACGGAGAGTAGAACAACCACCTGAAGAGCGCAGAACAAGAAAATAAAGGGAGATGGATCGTGGTTAATAAATCACCGTACCCGTGAAGCGCACTAATCTTCTGCCTCGCTGTGGGTTTGGGGGGGGGGAAGTGGATGGAGAAGGATGGAAAATATCGGCAACTTTTTTGATTGCTAACGTTCCGTTTGCGACGCACCGCAGAACTTAGCTTGTCCGAGATGGATAAGAGTCGTGCCTTAGACCCCTAAACGGGTGCTGTGGCGAGGAGCTAGCTTAGTTAGCGGGCAACGGATGGCAAAGGAAGAGGACACTTGTTCTAGATGCGTTCGATGCATATATAGATAAGGTCGATCCCCACTTCCTCTTATCAGTACTATTTTACTGCCGGGGTACTGGGTACTGCACATGCAAGTCCATGGGAATCTTCTTTACCTAAGACAACTTCGTGGACATTAATGGACCATTATCTTGATGTTTGTGCAGTTGATCAAGAATACCTAATAGGCACCAAAGCAGAGAGAGGCTTCAACATATTGAATGAGCCCTCATCCAAAACGACAAGCGGAATGCTCAACTCTTTAAGGAGGAATCAAATGGATTCCCTTCTCTCTTTGCCGCCTCAGGTGAGTTTGCGAGGGGAGTGAATAGACCTTAACCACGCTTGCTTCAGTTTGAAAGCAACTGAAGCAAGCCGCACAATATACTATTTCTTTAATTTATCTCTCAAGCATGGTGACCGTTGCTCTTTGACTGATACCATAGATGTGGTTGTCATACCAACCGGAATACTTCCCACGATGTTGTATGATATCTGACCTCATACCTCTGAGTAATGGACTTTTTCTGTCTACGCAAACCTCGTCACACCAGAGAGAAACACCACAGAAGGGGAACCAAGAAGCACGAGGAGAAGACCTCCATCATACGGTTGGAAGCTCGACCAAGAAATAATCCTGTGACCAACACGGGACGGGATAGACGAACACGTCGCAGACCCGGAACAATGGCTCATCAACATCCAAACCCACCTCCCAGAGACTTCAGAGACATACCAGCACTCGACACGGAGCAGTCCTTTCCCTACCCTCGCCCACACACGCCCCACGCACACACACGTAACTCCAACCGCGATGAGAATGACGCCAATCCTGTCGTTTCGCAAGGCCAAGCCCAGGAACCCCCACAGCAGCTCAACCAGGTCTACGTGCATCCTCTTTCCAGTCAGCATTTCCGTTTCTCCGTGGTCGACCACAGCGTAGTCTGCCATGGGGTCACCCCCGTTCTGTACCCGGTCTGCTCTTTCGCGATTGTTCCTGAGGTCGCGGCCATACGGGATGTCGATAACGCGCTAGCTCGTCGCGAAGAACTAGTAACCATGGCTAGGTTGAGAATAACTGGCGAATTGGTTCCTATCCGTACGTTCTACACAATCAGAACTCTTCACGAGGCTACGTTACAGCTAGAGGTCTGGGATAGTGGTAACGACTTCCGCAACTCACGAACCAGACCATCACCAATGTTGCGAGAGCGGTGGGGTCGGGACGAGGAATGAACCTGCAAGGATAAGAAATGGTGCATGCGTTGCGTGTGATCAATGGAGGAGACCATAGGGGTCTTCAGCAGGTTACGATATGTTGAGAGTCATAACGGCCAAACACCAACAACAACACAAAGGATATTCCACCCGTGATAATTGACAAGAAAACAAAGCATTCATATCTACCAAGTTATAAGTTTTCACAGTGCACTACATATAGCTCTAACCTACGTCTTAGTATTCAACGGCTTCGTTGGTCCGAGCCGTATTGAATTCGATCCCTAAGCACCGATGCTTGACAACAAGCCTTGTCATACACACTTCTCCAAACCCTAGGCGTCCCATCTCCCCCAAGACTTTCGATCCAATCCGCCTCATCTTGCGCTTCATGAGCCACAGGCTTCCCCAAATGTATAGCTGCTTCAAAATTCGCTTTCATCCCCGGCGCATTGAAGCACGAGGTGCCGCCGCAGTTTCGACCCTTCCACGCCTCCCAAGTAGCCGCATAATTAACAATCAGGCGCTCCTCACGCGGGAGTTGCCTCCGTCTGAGCAGGAAGAGCACTCCTTCCTGCATGTCTAGTAGTGTCGCAGCCCACTCGTGCAAGAGCTCCTTCGCGTTCTTCAGCCACGCGGTCCGGTTCGCTATTTTGTCGGGCGAGCTCTCGATGTCTGCCGGAAATTGCATCTGTAGCCACTCCAACCCGGTCGCCATAGTCTGCCTCTTGTCTCGTAGTTTTTCTATGCGTCTCGTGAGCTTACTGACGGATATAGCCATCTGCGACGTCCAGAAGCCTTTCTCAAACCACCGTTTTGTCATCTGGTTGATGAGATCCTTTAGTTCCTTATCGATGTTTTCAGCCTCTTGCATGTGCGCGTATGCCGCGTCCAAGCCTTTGAATAGCTCAGCGTGCGTGCGGACTAGTTCTTCCGTAATCCGGCGCGACGAGAACATCAGGGCCGCGAAGCCCTCCTCGTTCTCCTTAATGTGAGGGGGCAGCGTCCCGTCCTCCCTCTCCTCCCCTTTTCCCTTCTTCTCATGAGCTAAAGGATCTGCATCCATTACATCAGAACTACCCCCTACCATGGACGCCCAACGTTTATTCAGCTTCCCTACTTCGATGTTGTCTACGGGTCGCCCATCGACGTACACGCGCCACAGCGCCCTGGCGGAGCCCACCAATTCAACAATGACGCGCTCGCGATTCTTGACGAAATTTCCCCAGGATACTCGCGCGAGATCGAGCTGCTTCGCCCGCGACGAAATAAGTCGCTGGTAATGATCATGCCATTCCTCGTCCTTGACCAGGACCCGCGCCCACATGGTGTCTATCACATGCGTCGCGGCGTCGACGTCCACGAACCAGTCGTCGTAGTCTTCGACCGCCGTCACGAGATGTTTGTAGTCGCGCCAGAAGGGCGTCATTTGCGAAGTAGTGGTAGTGTCTTTCACACCGGACGGGATCGCATGCGCTTCTTCTTCTTCTCTTGTTGGTGGAGGCGGAGAGCTGGAATGTAGCTGTCCCAAGGCCCATATTATGAATATGCCGAGTAGCGCGGCGAAGAAGAACGCTCTTTGTTGTCTACTGCGTCGGCGTTTTTCTCGTAAAGCCTTTTTCGCGGACGCGCTGTTCGCGGGACTTAGTTGGGATTCACGCTTGGTGCGGGATGGCCCGTAGGTGGGTTCTGGGTAGTAGCTCATTGTGTGTGGACAGGTATCTCTTGGCGCCTTTTTGCGAATTCAGAGCTTTGGGTGCCATAGAAGTGGATTGAGAGTCCGCCGTACAGAGAAAAGTACATATCTCCTAGGGTAGTGGTAACTCAATGAGAGGGAAATTATTATCGTATCATTTGAGGGCATTGTTTCCACATAATTGATTATCATCCCTAAGTACGTTTGCGGAAGTCGGAGGCCGTCTTTGTTCTGTCTTTCCATTACCACCGGCATCGTTCAATTGATCTATCAGTCAGAGAATGAGATGGCGATCTCAGGTGAGACTTAAGAAGGATGGATAATTGGGAAATAAGTCCTAATAACCCAAATTGATGAATCCCTCCTTAGGTACCATTGAGCAAGGTTCGCGGCTTACAACTCAAGACAGTATAATTCACAACTTCTTTGCCGCCTATAGGTTTTGAGCTAATTGTATTTTTTGCCGAATACAAGGTGGATGATTTAAAATGTCTAACTTAGGTAGTTTCGTGCTGCAGCTTGGATGTCAGCAGGTACGGTGTCCAAGATAGTCATTAAGAAGTCATGATACTGCTCTTGAACATGTTCAAGCCGATTAAGTGCCTTTTTCATATCACTACGCTTGCCTTGATTCCTGCATCAAAATATTTGAGTTTGAGAACTGTGATAGCAACCGATATCGAGCCCGAACACTTTTTTGTTTGAAATTATGTAGCTATATTCGCAGATGCTGCGCACGCCTCACTTGCTGGTACCACGGAGATACGGAGGGAGCTACTAACCCGTATAATATTTTGTCTAGAACCAGCAAAATGACAGCTTTTCTCTTTCTCTCTCTCTTTCTCTCTCTCTCTTTCTCTCTCTCTCTCTCTCTGTCTCTCTCTCTCTCTCTGTACTATTAGTTTCTCTAGGTTATTTTCTTCATCTTCTCCGTAAAAGGGGTCACAACCCTAGACCAGGAAATCCCAGGCTTGGGATAGCACCTCGGGCATTGGAATATCTAAGCCTACGAGCTAGAGGAGACATTGGGTTTACAAGTTGACATCAAGGGTGAGAAACTCTCGATCGCGCATAGTCGATGTTGATCTCCTCAATGGCAGTACCTAATAAAGTGGTCTCGGGATCAATGGTGCGCTTGAGTCGCCTATATTTTCGCTTGCTCGTAACTCGCGAATCAATATTATTAAGTGAGCTAGTGGCACAAAGTCTCGATTGACCCCCTTGCGCTGAGAAGTTGCCCGTACTTCAACTTCATGATACTGGGTGGAAGATTCCATAGATGATGGCCACATGGCTGCCAATGGTCAATGAGAGAATCCCCCCCTTATAAGAAAAAAAGGCTCACAAACTTCCCGCAATGGCGACAGAGAGGCTTAGCTCTGGTTAAAGTTCGGGTTGGGGCTCCGAGGTACACTGCTATTGGAATCCTCTCCACTAACTTGACAGCATGAGTAGCCCACGACAGCGCGCCGAATACAAAAAATGTCCCTCATAAATATTTGATGTAATCGGGCTATCATTAGATACATGCGGCGACATCCCATGGCCTGATGGTTGGAATGCCGAGTTTCGGCGATGAATATATAGTGGTTGCTTTTGCGAGATGGCTAGCCTCGGGACAACAAATGGGCATTGGGGACATGTCATCATTCAGACCGCACATTTCGGCCGCCTCCCTGTCTACCAAGCTTTTCAGGTTCTTCAATTGCTATACTACTCTTGGAGCTGGGTCTCATCGACTAGTTCGCTAACTGGTGTGAAAGTCTGGCTCACTGACGGTGTTGAAGAAGTTGATGGCATGCTCATGAATGATGAGAACCAGTACCAAGTCCGTATCTCAGCGGTGGTGTTAGGGGACCAAGAATCGGGCTGGAACACGGTAATATCAGCCGCATGTACTCATGCCATCTTGTTCTAACTAATTAAAAACTACACGATAGAGGGGGTAGAGAAAGTAATTTGCTTGTTCCTCGTAATAACGAAGACACCTCCAATTGAGCTTCAAGCTTACAGAGGCACACGAAACAAAAAAACGCTGAACATCGTGCTACTAACATTTGTCTTCCATAGTTCAAGAGTCATGATATCCCACTGTGTGTGGAACAAAGTCCAGAATAATGTCGCTTCTGCCTATTTTGCTGATAGGTTCGTTACACCTTTCACCCCGGCTCCTGGAAAGACATAGATCCCAGTTCCTTGAACTGACACTCCCGGTCCACAGCGATAAACGTGGCACTCGCCTATCAGTCTACAAAGTCACCATGGTGAATTTTACCATGGATGGCTGATGTCAAATATACTTGATGAGGTCAATAAATTCGGCCTCAGTCCTTGGTGGTGCATGAAAAAGGGATAGGATTGGACTAGTATCGTATACACCACACCGACTGTTTAGAGCCAGGCCGAGTTCATAGAGACAGGCTTGGTCCTTGTAAAGCCTGCAAACCGGGCCTTGAACAGTGTGAGATCCAATGTGTATTTCTCGCGGCAGGTGAGGCATCATTGCTTCTGCGGTGATATATGCACTGATGGCGGTTACTTGGCCCAGTCTCGGCCCCCCTTTGGTATATCCCATATGTTGTTCTCACAACCAACCCTAGTTTCAGTTCCATAACGTCACAAAATATTATAACCAACTTGGGGGGGCGGGGCGGCACCCGGTTCACATGTACACGGCCGAGACATTCTCTTACCCAGGTTGTACCAACCCGGTTATATGTATCCAAGTCACGCAAGTGCTACCATGACACTATGGCAGCACCAGGAAGACCCTATATCGCGAAAACTGTGTGACTTGCTTCGGCGAGACTTGGGCACGAAACCGCATCTAAACCGAGAGAACTAGGCTGTAGATGCCCTAAAATGGGTCTACATTAGGTCAGTAGACTGCCGATAAGAGGCGAAGACAGTGGCATGCGAGCTGAAGTCGCGCGGCCTGCGGGTTAACACGGGCAAACTGGTCCAATGCTGCATGTTTCATCCAACTGAGGCAGCAGCCCGATATGCAGTCTACCGTCAGGAGTTACTGGAGGTGTATTTGGTCAATGAGTCACCATTTCCCCACCACTCTAGGCAACTGTCCGTGTAAGAGGAATGTTTTCAACGCTGTCTGTTGCATACGATATTTCAGTGTTCTATAGGCCTACACCTGGCAGGTTTGAATCGTGCCGTCACTTGTTTTCGTCTGCCTGTAGTACTGTCAGAAGTTTTAGTTTTCATGTCTACCTACCTAGGTACCTGTTCGCCAATAATCATAGACCAGATCGCTACAGCACGTTTGCGCCAATGCTTCTTCGACGGGGCGTGTAGTAATAGATAGATAGACAGATAGATCTAGAAGCAAACAGATCAGATTGTTACACAATCAGCGGGGTCAACCAACCACTCACCTGAGCCGATGATAGGGCACTCTCTCTCCCTCGCCTCTTCTGAGACGCGCTATTACGCGCCACTGACTGCAAGTACTATACCTAGGTAGCAACTACAGCTTCCCAATGTACGGGTCCGGGATTTCGGATATATAAGCTATAGATCTCCCACCTACTTGACCACCTCTCTTGATCATCCCCCTTGTTCATCTCCCGAGATCCCGTCTAGTCCCTGTTGCACACAATTCCTAAGGTCAAGCGGTAGCACCTCACACCCCACATCATGTCCACACAGAAACAGACTCCGGTAGTAGCCGTCGTGGAAAAGTCAGGTGGTTCATTGGACGAGTTCCGAAGTTCCTTCGAGTCTGCTCCTCAGGACTTCATATTTGCCTGTGGTGGAAGTATACCTATTGGTATCAATGCCCGGCCAGTCACTCTCCGATGGGACTCTAGGAACCCTTCCACTCCCACTTCACCAGGCAAGCTGACCTTGCCACTCCGGGATGGACAGCAGGACAGCCTGGAAGGGCTTCTACATGACATGCAGCCAGCAACATTTGGCTTGGGGAGCGAAGACGTGTATGATGAGTCGTACCGGAAGGCGTCCAAGATGGACACCTCGCAGTTTGCCTCGACGTTTAACCCGTATGAACTAGGAATTGTGGACGTCGTCGCTCAGATGTTGCTCCCAAACCTTCAGATTGGCCCCAAGGCCATTCCGACATGGCAACGTGGAGTCCGTGCAGAACTCTATAAGCTGAATGTGAGTCGTAACAACCTTTTATCTCTCTCTGTTTCGTAGGCGTACTCGACTGACGGCGAGCGTTCGACTAGGTATATTCGGGTCCGTCAGGCCTCTTCCGCCCACATGTTGACACGCCACGCTCCATCGACCAGTTTGGCTCTCTAGTCGTCTGCCTGCCTCTGGCACACACCGGCGGGCAGCTGAAGGTCCAGTATCGAGGACGAGATGTCGTCTTCGATTGGGGAACCAGCGAGGAGGGTGAAGAGGGCGAAGAGATCGACGGGAAAGCACCGGCCATTCAGTGGGCGGCTTTCTATAGCGACTGCTTGCACGAAGTTCTCGAGGTGAAATCGGGCCACCGGATCACCCTAACTTACAACCTCTACGCCACTGTTGGGGGTGGCGCGATCACAGGTCTCAGCAGCGCTGTGGATATGACTACTCTACCCTTGTACAAGAACTTGAGAGACCTTTTGAAATCAGAGGATGTTTTACCTAAAGGTAATGTTACACTCAAGATTTCGATTCCACCCACGCGTGACGTATACATGTATATGTGCTTACTTTCCGCTTCCTTGCAAAGCAGGTGGCTATATGGGCTTCTACACAACCCATAGCTATCCCCACTCGAGCGATCAATCATGTCTTCCTCATACCCTAAAGGGAGCAGATGGTACGTGAATATATCAATGATGCCATTTTTTTATGTATATAGCTAACGATAGTATCTAGTACGTATCCTAAAATCACTACAAACTACCATGGCCATGGACCGATCCTCCCTTGTTTTGAATGCTAAGCCACCAAACGCGAGAATTTCCCGATATGAAGACTAACTGCAGTAGATGGCCGTCTGGGAGATTCTCGAATTCCTTAGTTGCTCGGTGGAACTACAACCGATCATCAATGATGGTGGTCGCCGCCACATCGGCAAATCCCTCCAACTGACCCGTCTAGAATCCGAGGAGTTTGATCTTATGGAAGAAATGCTTGAGGAATGGTCTTATATGACCGATGATGGCCAGGCTCTCCGACCTTCTGATGTGTATTGGCTCAATAAACCCCCTGCCAGGGCGCACAAGGAGCCGCAGATTTCATATACCGCTGTAAGTGCCTGTCTAACCCTTTAGTCTAACCCTCACCCTCGTCTAGTTGTCCCTTCGTAGACACCTCATTCTATAACCTAACTCTAAAGATGGTGGAATGGCTGACTAACGTAATGCCCTATCGGCATCTATATAGTATGGTAACGAGGCTGAGGCGGCGTTGCTATATTCTGCTTGTATTATTCTTGCGAAGGTACCTCTGCCTAGAAACCGAAAGATCGATGCTCCTGAGTGAATAGAGTAGAAGGAGACCTGCATTTAGGGGCTTGGAAAAAGGAAGACCATCTACAAGTAGTCGGTGCCACTTACTCCCTCAGCTCCAATTTGCCGCTTTGATTTCTCTCCCAATTGAGTTTTCCAGGGTCACCCTTTATTGAGAAGTCCTATAATCAGTTAACTACTTCTGGTCGTGGGAGAGTGTTGGTCAGCCTGACTCCAGACAACTAAAGCAGTAGCACCCAAGTAATTTCTGTAATTTATGTCCTGGGTGAATGTTAGAGACCTACGAGATCTCATTTCTTCTCATGCCCCCTAAGTTGAAGATTTTATGAATGATATGCAACTAGTAGTCTATCAACTCGACCTTATGTTTCCCTTAACACTCTACAAGTAAAATACTGGCACAAGGTGATGCCGGCTACAAAACCGTATATCCCGGGCCTCGACGAGCGGCATTCTTGGTGTAGATACCTCGGATCGAGATCCTCACTGACCCTTGCTGCTTATGCTAGATAAGGCCTATACCCTTTTTACACCTTCTGTGGAGCTTTCATGATGATGCCGAGCTTATATGCTATCAAGCTGTTCATTGATTACATGTTGACCTTACGCCCTTGGTTATCTCAAGCTTACAAATGCTTCATCATCTTGGTATCTTGGTAAGCAACAGAGTCTGTCTTCAGATGGGTTGTCTAGAAGGTAGATATAAAAATCGTGGCTCCTGCACTTTAGATTTCTTCACGATATACTGCCAGAGCACTTGAAGGTCTATCCCTGGTATCGCGTTCGTTATGCATTCTCCCATATTCCTCTTTCTGACCACCTGTGCAATGGCTACCGCCCTTGGATCACGGATCACCACCACCAAAGTAACTCCATCTTACTGGCGAGCAACTTTTTCGAATCCGCCGTTCAACTTTATGGATAACGCCTTCATTGAAGAATTCTTCTCCCTCATTGATAACATCGCAAACGACCCAGAAGTTAAGGTCGTCGTTTTTGACTCCAGCGCGGAACATTTTTTTATTGCCCACTTTGATATCATCAACCCGATCTCGCCTGACCTTGCAGGGCCAGCGTACTGGGGGAATATTACACGTCTGGCTAATCTCCCTGTATTAACAGTCGCCGCAATCAGAGGTATAGTCCGTGGCGGTGGAGCCGAGCTATCAGCCGCTCTGGACGTACGATTCGGCAGCAAAGAGAAAGCCATTATTGGGCAGCCTGAGGTCGGTCTTGGTAAGCTATTACCAGTATGCCTACATTGGAAAATAGCGTTACTTATCCATGATACATAGGGGCATTCCCGGGCGGTAGTGGACTACGAATGCTACCTAGACTGACCGGTCGCGGTCGAACACTAGAGATCGTACTCGGTGCCGACGACTTCGACGCCGATACAGCTGCTCTTTACGGATGTAAGCTTTTCCTCTCCCAAAGTCCTTGTAATCTCCTAAGCTAACACGCCTCGCGTCGTAGGGATCAATCGCGCAATTCCAGATGACCAGTTTGATGACTTCGTCGATAAATTTGCCCGTCGCGTGGCGGGCTGGGACCATTATGGGATCAGGTATGCGAAGAGCATCATAAATAAATCAGGCTATCCCACTGTAGACGAAGTGTACACCGACTTCCTTGCTTTTCAGGCAGCTATTAACCAGGGGGCGGTGCCGGCGAGATTGAAAGCCCTCACCGAGGCTGGATTCCAGTCAAACGTGGCTTTCGAGATCGACTTGAACAATGAGGAACTACGCTTTGTAGGCCCGGGGCCATGGAATGCGTGAGTCGTTGCCCAGCGGCTATGGAATGGGTGATTATTCCATAAGTCGCAGGCACTTAAGAGTCATACATCGTACACCGCGCGATTGATTAATTGCGGGAAGCCTCGAATGCTATACGTATCAAATTTATGCAATATTCACAATCTACATAAGGAGGAACTGTCTTCTAATTTGAGCGACTTATTCTTACACCTATAGTTAGTACATTCAAAAAATGACACCCTGCTTTGGTTGTATTGAGAAGACATAGAGGGGGACTCAGTTAACACAGCAGGCTCTTTTTAATGACATTATACAGCTAGTGTTTTATTTATGCGACAATTTTGCTACGCATTTAAGCTCCAGCTAGCTAACTAAGTATTCCAATTTTGGATGTTTTTGTACGGATGGCTTTCGGCGGTCCTTAAGCTGAAGTAGGGATGGCTGCAGAATGAAGTTCCAATAGGGGTGTGCCGGTAGGGAATAGCCTTCACCCAGGGTCGCTACCAATGACATTGCCCAACGTTGAAGTTTTTGGGGTGCTGTGACTGAAGTAAATAAACAGCAGCTTGACCTAGCAAGCTGGGATCTAAGTCCTTTTGAATAATTTCTTTGACTATTTCCGAGGTTAATCAGCCACAACGAAAAAGTAATCCGTCATTGTTCCGCATCTTCATATCCATATTTTTATTCTCTTACTCGGTATTACGGAGTTTTAATGGGTGAAATGTCGCAGGACGGGCATCCGGCCAAGTCAAGATTTTGATAACTGTAGCCGAAAGCATTTCCATATATTAGACTTTAGGAAGGTGAGGACATAGACTATCTTATTGTTTAGCGGCTCATAAACAGATAGAGTGAAGTAGATAGTTAATATAGTAGATAAGATGAAGTTCGTGAACTATCAATTGCATCTGCCACAGTGCCTACGGTGGTAGTATTCAAAAAGCATTGTGCGAAGGCCTCTACTGGACTTTGCCATGCATGCTGAAATTATGACGATAGCAATTAGCAGTGCCAACCAAGATAACGTGTTAGCTAACACTAATTAATTGCCTCGGTATCATCTGTACTTAGGCTATAACGGATTATTCTCTTATATGTCAGATTCAGTCAAGCTATATTGCCTGGCTCAACTCATGACTCAGAAACATCCGGCTCGGAGCTACATTTACATATCATTGCCTGCTGAGTCTATTACGTCGCATGTGAATCCTAGACCAAAGCAAGGTTGTGCATGGTGATATGCCATAATTTATTTATGCAATAATATGATTGTACCGAGCGCTCGACACGAAAAAAACCTTGTATCCCTGAGCCAACATGATAGCATCCCTAGATCAGCATGTTTATGGTGATGTGAAGGTAAAATTACGTAGTCAGTCCCCTAGGGCCTAGGCTGCTTAGCCGCGTAGCAGTAGGCATACCGGGCTTTATTTACATGTCTGGCCTTGAGTTTGAGGTTGTCAGTAGTATATGAGCTAATATTCTGACTAGTAGTAATTCGGCGACAAGGTTCACCATAACGCTTACCCGTCACATAAGGCGGAAGATTAAAGCAGATATCAGAACGATAGTTAGTGAGAAGTATAACATAAATCGAAGTAATATCATATGAGACGAAAGGAGAGGTCATTTAAACCAGGTATTGTAGTGTGCTGCCTGCATCGAGATTCTCGAACATGAGAGATAATTACCAAGATGGTTTAGCGTAGTCTTAACGTCAAGAGGGTGGTAACAGAAGGTGATCTTAGACCAATATACTAGTTTAAGCACCAATTTAAGGAGCTACCTTAGTGAACTCCAACCAGGTCTCGAAGACTTGTGAACTCATAATAGTGCTAGGCTGGAATGAACTTATCTCATAAACCACAGTGAAATGATTTCAAAGAAAAGAACCCAAAAATAACATGCCTCTCCTAAATCCCTTTAGACCTCTTTTAGACTACGTCGTTCTGGTCTATCTAGCTGATAACAGACGGGCCAAATTCCCCGTTTCAGCAGCATATGAGATCATCTGGTGTGGGGAAAGGAGTTATTATGTATATCCACATTCACTTGGTTTCGTCTGACTGCCCACGGATGTTGGCGGACGTAAGAGTCAGCCTCATCGCAAGTGGTCAGATGTCTCCTTTGACACGTAAAGTCCATTGTGCATAGGATTCCATGTTCAATATCTTTCGATGGGACGAGACCTTCCTCAGCTGAACTCGTGATTGGAGACGTTGTCTTAGTCCTAGGAAAAGTTGTGAAAAAGCTCGTCTCTCCGATTTCACTATATGATCGTTTGTGTAAGACCTGTTGCGGAAGGGCGGGGTGAGGCTGTGATGCGTTATTCTTGGACTCTAACTTGAGACTCTCTGGTATTGGGAGAATATGCCAGGAATGCAATGAAATCACTATTTTGCCTTTCGCCTTGAAGTCGTTGAAAACCTTGGGTGCACTCGGAATGCAAATGACTAGCAGGAGACTGGTCATCTCAGCACCAACCCAAATTGAGATTGAGGAGATTGAGTATGTCGCATCTTGAGTATCGAGAAATTCAATGGTCACGACTAAACGGGCAATAGCAGAGGTACAAGCGCTGTGGTTATTGGCCATGTCAGTATCGTTTAGACCGTAATAATATGCCCGAAGAGCATGCGAGGATGTGCCGGTAACAATGCTTTACTTACAATGCACCGAGAGCAAAAATCAGAGAAACACCAATTCGTCGCTTTAATGACATGTTTAGCTTCCACGCCACTCGTTGGGGTAGACCTAGGATCAGTAAGTCTGAAACCACATTTCCAATCCCAGTCACCGCCGCGAAGTATCTCAGATCAACGCATCGACCTGGTATGGTTTTGTCCCAAGTCTTTTGAAAAGGAAAACATCTTAGATTCTCAACAAATAGTGCTGAAGCATATAGGAGAGTGTTGAAGATGAGTAGAGTAATGCAACACCAGTAGAAAGCATTGCGAGTTCCCTTCACCACAAAGATGTGCATCCACTCCAGGAGAATCGCCGTTTTCAAGGCCAAGATGCAGCTAACATAGAAATTGGTACCAAGATGAAGCAACTAGCCCTAGTCAGCATGTTTTCTTTCCGGGGTAGCGATGGAATTGATACCCAAAGGAACTTGTCCAGGTACTTGAGTTGCACATTCCACATATGAACAAAGTAGCCCGTCTCATCGCTGATAGCGTACATTGTCCATATGTAAGCCGTGAAGGTTGTCTGTTAGCTTCTGTTAGTATAAGGACAGACACATGCAGTATAGCTTGGCTCTTGTCACTTTGGATGAATAACCTACAAAGCCAATAATGATGAAGACTGCCTACCATTAGCGTGACTAATCTGCATAGGTAGTAAACCATACGTTTTCGATACTTACAGTCTTCCACACGACATTGTCTGAGGATAAAAATTCTGGACCAGATTCTGATGAGAAAAGATACGGCCCCGATAACCAAGGCAACCGTCGCGACGGAGATGCTAATATCGTTTCGGTTCGGTGGATTCTGAAAGTTTGGGGTAACGCCCGGAGGCGGTGTTAGGGCAGGTCCATTTAGGATCTCCTGTTGTGTCTTCGACGAGAGACTTGAAGAGTCATGCATGGTAAAAATACGTATGGTTTCTAGTCGATAATGATTGGTAAACTGCTACAGATGTCGGTAAAGGGAGCGTCTTAATTTGAGAGTGGGTAGGAGGCTTCCGAACAGATCAGAATCAATCGGAATTTTCTATCAATAGCAGTGGCCTGCTTGCTTACTGCGGGCGAGGCACCTGCCCGGCGGTACAGTATACACTCATATCCCCCTGATACACTACTAATGCATCGCCGAGATGGCGTGGGGGGTGTCATACGGAACTTCCCAAGGCATGGGGAATGCATATCTCCGATGCCATGGGTTATATCATGTGAATTATCTATGAAGCGGCGGTCTTCATATTCAGCTACCCGTTATTTGCCTGATCACGAAAACAGGCGATTATAGATGATAATACGCGATGATAGCAGATGAACGAAAGCATAGCTTGCGTGTGTGTATTTATAGACCTAGTTGCTGCCAGATCTGAAGGGAGGAAGCTAGTTCAGTATGGCTCCCTTGTTGCCATAGATGATTAGATGCGAATAGAACACATTTCCAAGCCTCACCCTTGATGCAATATATATAAAACATTTGTATGCAGGCTACGCTGAGCGCTCTTAAGGAGCTTGTGTTATTACACACAGCCAGGTCCTGCTGTATACATGGCTGCAGCCACTGACTACACAAACTATTAATAGAATTTGCCTTGCAGATACCCACTCTCAATGCCCAAGCTACCTTGGCACTTCTGTGCAACAAATGTTTTACCTAGGACAATATCCCAATAATTCGCAGATAGTGAAGTAGTCTAAAAGTGGCCTTTAGATTCGCAAGGTAAACAAAACATTTGTAGTTTTTTTCGTTATCGAGAGGCTTCACGCTACAGGCAAAGATCATCCATACAAGACTGCATTACAAGTCTATGTGATCCGAAACCGCTTCATCTATCTCTCATCCCTCACCAGCCCCTGAGCCTATTTGAATGCATTACTAAGGTTACGGATGCTTGTTATTGCGTGAAGGTCTCTAAAACAACTTCTTGGGATAATCTGGCTACTTAAAATATACGCTTTATGGAGTTTGAGGTACGTGTTTTGGCGCTTACTCCAGTTACCTTTCTTTCTGTTGAATACTAGGCTATTCTCCATTTCTATTTCGACTAACACTCAAGGAATTCGTAAAACATTTTATTCCAGTAAGCTAGCGAGCTGTTCAGGTAGACGATCAGTGAAGGGGAAATAGTTCCAGCCTTAAAAGCCAGCCTGCCCCGTAAGCTTGCACCGCAATATAGTTGAGTGCCTGGTAGCCTAGCTTTTCAAGGGCTCCAGACTGCTACTATCATAGAATGGTTGGAACCAGGAGGACGAGTCACGCCTTGAAACTCGAACCTCTCATCTGCACTTCGAAAAAGCGCAACCCAGTCGCCCAGTTCCCTCTCTCTCGCGTTTTGTATCGCGGTCATAACAATGTCAAAGGCTCTCATCTGAGATTCTAGCTGTCTTGGTATTTCCCTTGGCCCCGGAAGTACCGCTTCACTAATGATGACTTTAGCTCCCCCCTTCAATGCAGGGATGAGGGTTCTCAAGATTTTAATGCAATACTTGTCGGACCAGTTGTGGAATATCCACCTAAAGAAATAAACGTCTGCTCCGAGTACTGGCTGGGGTTGAAAGAAATCGTGAACCATGAATGACACCCTGTTGGCAACGTCGGAGGGAACGCGTTTCTGGGCATCCGTAATGACTGGGTCAAGGTCTTGGACTACAAAAGACATAGATGCAAACTTGCGGGCGAGAGCCACGCAGACGAAGCCTTGAGAGCCACCGACCTGAAAAAGTTAGACGCGCAAGAACCTGGCTCTGGACAGTGAACGTACATCGACAATAGTGCCACCGCTATGCTGATCCCATGGGTAAAAGTCCGTAATGTACTGGAGGTCGAACTCCTTCCCACTAGTAAAGCCCCGCATCATGTTTGCGAACCGTTCCGAACGCTCTGGGTAATCCGAGAGAAATTCATACATCGATTTGTCGGTGTTATTAGCTAAAGAGAAGCCCTGTTCGAGAGTATGGTCAATAAAGAAGTTGATATGTCCCACTTTATAAACTCGCGGACACGCACAGTCTCTGTGGGCTCCTGAGAGCCAGGGAACTTGGCCATAGCATTGCAGGTTTGCGCTGCGGCCTGCCAAAGCTCGTCCGAGCAGGTGGCGACATAATCATGCACCCCTGAGTCCTCGGCCAGTAAACGGGAAGCAGCGCTGTGCGTGATCACTCCCGGGCGGGGCTCTTCAAAGATTCTTTGAGTCACTGCGTAACGTATCAACTTACGAATGTCACTCTCTGCCAGGCCAGACGAAGCAGCCATTTCTGCAAAGGTTGTTTCACTACCGACTGGTAGGCTTCGGGCTAGGCTAAACCGCGTGATTGCTTGCTGTGGAAGGAGAACGTTATGCTAATCACAGGGTCAGTTCGAAACCATGTAGTCAAAGTCTGACAAAGGATTAAGGCAAGTATACGGGGAAGCTAGACGTTAGATAGTCTCTTGGCCCTAACATGAGATGCTGCAACTCGATAGTGTCCTCAAGAACGGACCGGCGCAGTGCCATGATCTCTGGCGGTGCATCCTTTGGTAGAGGCCCATCGAGAGGGGCATCTAGAGTGAACGATGGCTGCGAAAGGTTGTTGACGGCCAAGTACTCGCTCACTTTGGCTGTATTGGTGGCGATACGCTGGGCCAACTCAACAACGCGTGGAATCGACATGACGAGTCTTTAGCGTACAAATAACTAAGACGACGAAGATGATGAATTGGTATTGGCAATTCCTGAATATGTCTCTTTTAAAGAAATTTCGTGTATCTGTGCAATTACTCATTTCTTTTAGATTTGTACTAGCTTGACATTAGGTCGCTCCACACTATTTTCAATAGCATGGTATTAGACATAACGGGAGGGGGGGAAATTGCCAGTTTTGGATAACAACGGAGTGAGAATTCGTTGCAGTCTGCATAAATTTATTTGATTGGGCGAGGTGGTAGGGCGTCCCATATCGCCATCTTCTGCTTTGCAAGGACGAAGTCAATCATTCTCTACTTCGCCGATAATACCGGTTAACGATCCTGAAAGATGGGCAGACGAGCAGGATTAATTATAAATGAATACTGGTCCTTACTATGATTCGGCATGCACTTCATCGGTCAGAAAAGTAAACGAAATATGGAATCTTGTCACGGGATACAATGACAATATAACATCGCTCGGGCCGCTTGCTGAGAGCTGAGTAGCACAATGGAGTAACTATATCACAACTGCAGTGCGGCCTCCTACGATCCTTGGACCATGTCTCGGCAGATTTTCCTTCAACCTTTTCTCAAGCTCTTGTTGAAGTATCAAATAGAGTTGCGGATGGGGGTCATCGTGTTTACGCAAAAGATCCTAATATGTCTACTACCGGACTGCGCGAGAATTCGCTATCATATAGGAGTTTATACTTTCTGTACTATAATCACTCTTTCGTTTTACTAACTGAATTCTTTGATTATATAAGATAGGGCTAGAGGAATAGCGGTCCCTAATTTGGTATTACCCATCCTCACTGATTCGGAGCCCAACTTATTGATTAAAGCTTTAGCATCATATTTAATGGTGGAAATAAAGTATTCCGGAGTTTCGTCCATACATTTGTCCCACAAATCGTACAACATAATTTTCATAAAAGCCTAGCGAGATTGCCATAGTCCCTAACGGCCTCTATCTCAGCGGATGGAAGGGCTCAAGCACCGGATTTAACAAGTATGAGGCTTGGAACTGTATCAATTCACATATAATCATCTATGGCCGTAAGGGAACCATACTAGACTGGCTTCCTCCCTTCAGCTTTGGCGGCAACTAGGTCTATATATACACGAAAGCGTAGCTTTCGTCCATCTGCTATTATCGTCCATTATCGTGTCTGTTTTTGTGATCAGGCAAATAGCAGGTAGGTGAATATGTAGAACATCGCGTTACAGATGAATAAAATGATCTAACCCCTAGCATCGAATATACGCATTTCCACTACCTTAGGTTATTCCGTATGACACCGGGGCCCTGCGAATTCTTAATATCGGCCACTATATTTATCATTTCTATCATATCTAGAACGGAATCTACGACCCGATATAAGGTCCTATTCCGGATATGTTGGGATAGAAGACTTGTGAATTGAATTGATTGGTGTTGTCATAGGTAGTACTAGGTGATCCCGTTAGATTATCTAAAAATCTATGCTCTAACTAATAACTAGTACTGGAAGGTAGGGCCTAGTGACAAGGGAATCCCAGGTGCCTCTCTGGAGAAACACCCAAAGATCAAAATTAACACCGTTCCTAATCTCCCAGGTACTTTATGCAGGCGAGAGGAAGGGCAAGACGTAAGTGCCCACGCACATCGCCTTGGCATATCAGGGAGGCGTTAGCAAACAAAATTCAGTCAGCCCCAAGCCAAATTTAAGTTATTAACAAAGTTGAAGTCCCATCTCGAGATAACTCATCAATTAGCGCACGACTGGAATCCCTACCGTAGCAGCGATCGACTACTTAGCTCACACCAAGCTCCTTT
This sequence comes from Xylaria sp. 218_066, assembly GCA_019843955.1. Lineage (NCBI taxonomy): Eukaryota > Fungi > Ascomycota > Sordariomycetes > Xylariales > Xylariaceae > Xylaria > Xylaria sp. 218_066. The sequence continues at coordinate 13,444 of JADKYC010000129.1, read as the reverse complement.
ATCCTCTTCTCAGCCCAGGCTCCCAAATCGCCAAAATAGTCCTCTGGATCGTCACCGCGCCAGTCTCACAGTGCAAACCAGAGGTAGCGCGCTTCCTTGCCGGCCTGAATAGTGCGCTTGTAGTCTGGTACGTCAAGGAAGAGGGCCTTTAAATATTTGTTCAATGATAATTCGTAATGCATGGGGTATGGAAAATATCTGAATATAGAACGTACCTCAAGGTATAGTCTTGGCCATGTCGCAATTTGATCCAGTTCGTCAGCGGTTATGGTGTCAGACAAGCGGGTTACGGCAGGCGCCGCATCTTCATCAGCCACCAGATCGACGGACACTGCCATCAACGGGTCGGACAGTATGGCTGGTACAATGCATCCGGTCTCCCAGTCGTATAAGGATGTTACAAGAGGTAGGCCAGTTGTTCCCATTGCAATCGACATGTTGTGAATGCCAAAGTCGCCGTGGTCAATAACGAAGCGGTATAGGATGTTTTCGTCGTCGCCTGCGGGTATTATGTGTGGAACAAGGCGAAGGAGTGACTGCTTGGCCGCTGCGGCAACTGGACCGACCGTATTGTGGTCGCTCTCCCACCCAATCATGTCTCCAATGCTCTTGATGGTTGCTTCGATCTTGGAGGTAAAGAGGGTAACGCAGAACTCGCGAGTGGGAGCAACGGGAATGGGAAACGATTCCGGCTTCTGTTCAAAGAGACGTTCGCGAAGCCACGTAGAAGCGAACCCTGGCGGGACTTGGAATTTGTACAACGATGCGCGTATATGAGCTGCCTGGAAGAGAAGGAAAGACTGGAAAATAAGTCAGCATACGAAGCAAATGGCAAAACTCGTATACGTCCATACCTTCTGAGACGGGTTGAGGGTATACCACACGTTTTTCTCTCCCTCAGTTCTTTGCAACACAAGCAAGCGCCGGCCTGCGATGTCCTGGGGCCGATCAAGCTTAGGGCCCTCATATTGTACCGGGACGCGATAATAAAGCAGGCGAGAAGCTAAGATATCCGGCTGTGATTGTAGGAGCTCATACACTTCGGCCTCAAACTTGACCTGGGGGACCTGTACATGAATCGGGAAGCCATCATAACCAGGCATGTTGACATCACCACGGGCTAATCGTGCTACAACGTCCAATCCGTTGGACAACTTCAAGTGAAATCCCTTTTGCGGTTAGCGTCATGTAAGCGTAAGGCGTGTAATAAGACTGATGGCGTTTTTGACTACATCTTACATAGTTGTTGGAGCCGTGGGAAACGGACGGAATTTCAACCACTTGGGCACAGAGATTCTCCTCGGTTTCCCGAATAAGTAGAAATATGTCCCATTTGTCGTGGAAAGGACTGTTACCGCTTTGGGCCAAGGTAAGCAGATGCTGGCCGTCGAAGTCACGGCCGTCAGGCATTTTAGGCCACTGATCATGTGTTGACATGGCGACGTAAGAGGTTTCATAAAACTTGTACGAGTTTTTTGTGATCAAAGTGTCAAAATTTCCCCGAGTGGACTAATAATAAGAAGGTTATCAGGGTGAGACAAACAAAAAGTGGTTGGCCCTCGCAACCCGTCCCGCCAATCAGGGCCATGTTTGGAAGACATAATACCTAAGTCGGGAGGTAGTTGCAAGTGTGGCTGGTTCGTGGCTAGAAAATACAGCTCATCCCATCTACCTGGCTCAGCATCAGAGAATACACATACATTTTCATAGTTCATTTACTTGCAATGACGGAAATCTCTTGCACGGGCTACGTGTTTTTGATAGAGGATACTGGGCGGACTACTCCATGTTACAAGTATACAATCATGTATCATTGACGCCGCACATATGATGATACCAAATTTATTGTTATAGTGTAATCTTCACGCCCACAAGTCAATCATTTGATGTACAGCGGCGAGTACTTTTGAGAAAAGTAGCTTGATTATTTTCGTTCCCTGGGTAGTTCCAGAAGTTCATAGCTCCAGCCACGAGCGTACATCATCCTCCGACTAAAGATGATGATTAAATTACTGCGGGCTGATAGGATGACGGGGTAACAACTAGAAGAAAGATACTAGTAGACTTGTGATTTCATTCTGAGATGAGGCCTAACTAGGAGGATATGCTTAGCTATATAGCCAAGCATATCATAAGGCCGTAGCCTAGCTGCAAGGAGTGAGAGAGTATTAGGCTACAGGTGCAATCCTATAAGGTTCCAGGAACACAAGTGAAAGTTGTAAGGCAGATGCCGCTTTAAAAGAAAACCGTGCCCTCCTCTACTCCATATTCCAACGCTCATTGTTTTATATTTCTCACTCCTGAGTGCTTTTATTGGCGAGGCGGAAATAATCGAACGTGACTTTCATGTTGCTGAAATCGCCAACATTTGCGGTCACGGCTCCCTCAATGCTCGGATCGATGATCTCGTGCCCTTCGCCATCTGTCCCTGTATTTCCAATGTGTACGTTATTGTTGCCATAAGCCCGAAAATCCCTGTAGACGTGACCACTTAGTTTTGGCGTCGATTCTTGAGTTTTGTTGTCCGATATGTTACCAAACGTGAGGTAGTTACAACCTGTGAACACACCTCTCTCGAGAGTGTGCGACCCGACTGCCGGTTGTCAGCCATAATCGCATTTGCTTTGCAGGACAACTTACTCGATCGGGAGGAAGGATAATCCATGCTGCGTGACGCCTGCTTGGAAGAGCTTTGTGACAGTAGCCAACTCTGGTTATCTATGGCTTCGACTGCTTTCACGATGATCACACGTCTTTCTGACTATAGAGCATTCAGCCAGTAAAATCTGCGAGCTATCACCACGCCACTTACAACCCGCGTCACTAATTCATGTAACGATGATTGCGTTCTAGACTTTATGGAAAGTTCTTTCGAGTTTTTGACTGTCTTGGTAACCTTCGACTTGGAGCCTGAATGGCGTTTAGGTAGCGACGCAACAGGTGGGCGGCGAGGGGACATTTTCTTGGGTTGATTTGAGAATTACACCCGAAAGCTCTGCAGCAGTATATAGGATGACGTGTCTCGATAGGAAACTCGTTGGAGATGGTCGTAAGTTGTATTCTCATACAAAGCCGGGATTATAATCATGATTGAAAATTGCACTTTGTTGCGAGTGGGCGTCGGACACCCATGCTTTGTCGTATGTCTGTGGGCAAGTCGTGTCCGTATCCGATCCAATCAATCTTAAGCCTCTATAGTCGGTGGTTAATCTATAGCAGAGCGAAATATATATTGGAAGATGTAGTACTTGGAATCTACCGTTAGTGATATTCCTATGTACACTGTTTGTCGTACATTGTCACATAGGACTAAACTTTCCTCCCGATAAGTAATTTTAAGTAGGAAAACAATACCACAAGGGCCTTCAATGTACCACAAGAGTTTCGACCTAAACCTTTATTCGAACCGAATGCTTCCTTCTTCTACAATATCACTAAAGACTAGTGGACTCTTGGTTTGACTCTTAAACTGCTCTGGCCCCTGAAACTTGGATCCAAACCAGCACCGTGTACGTAGTTTTATCAACAGGTCATTATTTTCTCTGGTCCCAACCAAAAGTTTTGATATTTTCGTCAACGATGGTATTATGATGTACCCAATAGACAATGAGGGGGTTCAGTGTAGATCCTCTGGGCCAGAGACGTAGGAGTAAGCGTTGTGAATCATTATGCTAGAGACCGTATACATGACTTTTTGTCAACCGGATAGCCTCCCTTTTTCAATTTATGACGCGTTCGCCCGCGGGTTAAAATAATAGGAGCCAAGTGCTTTGGCTACAGTATGAGGGTGTCTCCTAGCAACAAAAGGAGTATCCATTATAAGGATCGTGACGATTGATGTATTACGCAGTGAAGAAAAACTAAAGGGGTACGCGACGTAGGGCTCGCATCACTTGATATGGTAGCGAGGTGTATATTTACACTGTGCTTCGTACCTTCCATATTGCTTCATGGCAAGATTACAGACGTGGTCATATGCACTTAGGTAGTGTAACACACCATAGTAGTAGAACTGTATGAGTGACTGTATTGCTCAACCAGCGAGAGACTTGAAGCCCAGATAACTGAATAAGTAGATGGTAGGGAGGTAGCACAGTGGATTGTTGTTTTTGGTCAGATCATCAAGTCAGACTGCAGTAAGATAAGCTATGGTAGCCTCGCTACCTCATAAAAACCCTTGGCATTACCCCGCAATTTCAACAAGGTAGCCATCTGTGACGGTGATGCTGCCGAGAGAATTGGACTCCGTTGCGAACTACTACCTATGACTATCTACAATCCAGCCCTGACCGCAATACTGAGTAGTTGTGAAGAGGTGTAAACCCCAAATTATCTTGATCTACTGAGCATGGGGAATTATTTACATGATCGAACTTATAAAACATCCTCTTATTGACCCCGACCGGCCCCAACCCGAGCTAGAGCGATCGAGTCGGGACTGACAAGGGCGATGAACGATTCTGAAGCAGGGCTGGCTGCATTCCCCTCTGGTTTATGAATACAGCCGGTATATCCCGCATGCAGGCTTATACCGTTTGATGGCCGTGGCCTATCGTAGAGCCTTGTTGAAGCGAGATTTCCCGAAATTTTTGATCCAGGTCCCCATAGTCGCCAAGCCTAGTCACTTCGTTCTTTTCCACCACACCAGCATCGAAAACATGCCCTTCTGAGTTACTACCCGTGTTCCCGATGTGTAGGAATTTATTCCCGGATGCCGTAAAGTCTGTGAAGAAATGCCCAGCCATATGGGGTAGGATACTGCATGGATTCGAAACATTTCCCATGGAAACGGTAACATTGTCTCTAATCTTCAACCCTCTGAAAGAATGGGAACCGACTGTGACATTATTGGTATTAGTGACTGATATTATCAATGTAAACCGAAGAGTGACGCACCCTTCTTCTTTACGCATTCAGTCAGGTCAGAATTATTTTCCCCCAAGTGCAACAGAGGAGTAGCAGTGGCCTCAGCATGTGCGGATGTCGCAGCTATCCCTGAATATCTAAGAATAAATTCCTTCATCTCTCTGTGGTCGTGGGCATTCTGAGATGTTATAAGGAGGACGAGATTTCCCATCGTGTTCCTGACATCCCCGAAACATTCGTTCAGCTGTCGCGACAAGTCACCGCTCATTATAGTCCAGCGTCGCCGTCCCCTGGATGACTGTTCGAAGTTTGCAAGAATCTCCTTGATCGCCATAGTCTTGGCTAATATGGCCGTTAGGCAGAGATCGAGCTCTTTGGTAGGTATAGGGGGTTTCTGCTCCATATACTTTGCGATAGCAAGAAGTTCTTTGAACTGACGATCGTACTCATCAAGTCTCTTGGGTGCGTCTCGAATTTTGCAACGGACGTCGTTCAGCTTGGACGACGCTGTGATAACGTATCCCACGAATTGGGCCGTGGAGGCCACAGCGCCTAGAACCTCAAGGCCTGACATCACAACGGGGATTTTGGGGCTGAAAAGTTCGATATTATTATTTATGCCTGCATGATTGTTGTTCCGGAGACGACTATAAACGCACGCATTTTCTATGCCTAGGTAGCCACTGAAATGTTATATACCTAGGCAATGTGGATTTGCCCTGCCAGTATGATATGTCGAGTTGTGAGTTGCCTAACGCAGCCTGCTGCCAGGCGAACAGTTGATTACTGCATCTTGTTGGCCCCACTCCGCCAACAGGGCCAGCTCGTATTGCATCGAGAGAGACAGGCGTCGATAACGTAATGATCGCGAGGTAATATCCAAAGTACTGTTATCTTCCAGATACGCCATCCAATCGGCCAGACTTTACGGCGAGAATAGCATCACAAGTCGTCGCGGCCTAAAAAGAAGCACCAATGGCCAGATCAAGAAACAAGAGGTGGTATGGTAAGGCGCGGGCGCACAACTACAACCAGCAACAGAGGGGCGCGCAGGATCCTGACCCAGGATGGAGCAGCCGTCAACCCACAGGCCATCACATCTCAGATTTCAATGTTGAGGACGCCAGCAACGTTACCGTTGGCTCAACGAGCGTGAATCATGTGAAAGGTTAATATGTAGCATCCTGTCGTCAACTGCTAAATGGAGGTGGATCAGGTGTCCGAGATGCTGACAGCCAGTGGTTCAGGTGGACCGACGGTTGTCGTCAATATAACCATGCCGGAGTTTCTATATAACCACGCGACTCGTGTTGTAAGGGACTTCAATGCTGACCCAACCGAGGTCCTGTACTACTACGCAAGTCGATTGGAAACCGAAGCCCCCCCATCGTGGTTATCGAGACAGCTCATTCCCACTCAGCGATAGGCAACCAGACTTCTCTACCTCTCCCACGCAACGCAAAACACAGATCAATGGTCCGATGGAAGACCAAGAAACCCCTGACGATCAGCAACTACCTTTGGGGTTGATCGACCCGACAAAGCCAAGAGAAAGAAAACAACGTCGTCCAACCCAAGGTCAAGCCAAAACTGGGTCGACTTGTAACGGTCTAAAGAATTGGTCAAAGTCTCTGCGCCCACGAAAACAACAACGGGACTGCACGCCTGGGAATCCGTGCTAATCGGATTTAAGGTATCCATGATCCATGTTTTTGACATGCGATGCTCCACCGATTAAGTATAAATATGATACACTACCGTAGGGTCGTCGGCCCCACCATACGATACTATAGGCAGGGGATTGTTCATGCGACAAGCATGGCGAAGAGCTTCAATCTTTATATTTCAACTTGACAGTCACACTATATCAGTTATTGAATATACACAGAACTAGCTGTTGAGAGCATGTCTATGGATTGACCATTTTTCTGTGAACATTTCACACTATTCGCCAGTTTTGTCGAGTAAGCCTTCGCATTAGGTAGCTTAAGCGAGTACCTAGTGAGTGTAATGCAGAGCGTCAACGCCGGAAGCTGTGTGTACATAGCCGAGAACGTTGGCGGCTCTTTTCCGACAACTCCTATTGAATCGCTCTAGCTAAAAGCAGCAGAGCAAAGAAATCTGGTGTAGCCATTACCCCCTGCTTTAACTCCGCGTAGTGTAGCTCATGCAATTGCTGGCCGCCGAGGGTCGCACCGTCGCGGATATCTACTAATATAAGAAGGCCGTTTGACCCTTCTTTCACCGGTACCGCCATGCTTGTGTGTACGTGGATCGCCGTGACACGAGTATCGTGTTTTTGAGGATCGAAGTTTCCCTTGAAAGATGGTATTAGCCAAGTCCAAGCCTCCAAGTGTAATAGTATCCTTAGGCTATGTATCCATACCTTGCATTTATCAGGAAGGTGGTCAAGAAGGGCTTTACACTGTTCGACAAGTTCGGGACTTGAGTAGAATTGGAGGCCGTTGTATTCTTTGAAGTCCTGCTTTAGTAGCCAGTCTTTGACCTCCGTCACGGCCGTCTTAGCCTCCAATGGTAGCTTTGAAATTTCCGCCATAGCAGTGCTTATTAGATCAAGAACCGAAGATGAGACTTCTCTGAGTTTTAGGATTTAGAGTTGCGCCGCCAAACTGGTTACGATCACTTCCAACAGTGGCAGTCACGAGTATAGCGCCTTATTGGGTTCGCGCACCACGCACCTTTTTTCCCTATCGCACCCCCGCCATAAAAACGGGAGTTCTGCGCAAGTAAATATGCCTTTTGCGTAGCCTACATCTACCATACTACATACCTGAGTAAGCGCAGGCGAATTTATTCCAGGCTCTCAAGAAAAGTAGCCAGTACGTGAATGTGCTGCTGTTTCATTGATACGAAGCAGCCATCTGGCACCCTACGGAGGACAAGTAAATTTTACGTTCCAAGATACTGTTCTCCTATCTGAGGGGACAAGGGATGAAGAATGAAGAGAAGGAAGAAGCGTCACCTGGCGGAAGATTTCACGCAGGTAAGTGCTGGAGTAGAGCGAGTGGTCTGCGATGGTTTTGGCCAATTAGAGGGCTTGAGTTTTTGCATATTTCAAAGGGGGTCACATCATCAAGAAAATCGGGGAAAATAACTTAACCACTTAACACAAACTAGTTAGCCACACATTCCTTTGATTCTTTATTGTTTTTCTTTTTGATTTTTAGTTAATATTTGATTAAGAGATTCCATTAAATTGGGTCATAATCTCTTGCCGTGGATGCGTATGTGTTAGTACTCTTCCTAGGCTAGGGCCCCAAAAACACGTAAGTTACCCCGAGTCGTTTCAGTGCACTTGACTTCAACGCACATATATTCAGTAAGTCATCCTTTGCATTCATAGATAAAGCTATAAGGAAAATCTGTTTAAGCCTTGTCCAACTTTCGGCAAACTTGGCATTGCATGCTTAGTCGGTCGTGTCTGGTGTCATTCAACACCTAGTACAGGTATCAGGTATAAGCTGACAATCCGTAAACTCCAGGTTCTGTATGTAGTCTTGTCGTCTTCGATCTTCCGATAAAAGACGCTCCTCAGCGCTACAAGATACGCCAAAGGTGCCAACCAGTCCGACCCCAAGAATGGCAGTCAAAAATATCAGCATCTTACATACACGCCCCAAAGGAATGGGGACGGCAGTAGAAACCTGAGCCTATATAATTAAGTGACGGCCACGAGGTGACCTTACCACTATATAATGACTGAGGATGTTCCGTTAGAATAGACGAAAGTCAAGTAGGCCAAAATTGTCACTTGCAGCACGAAGCGTCCCGAGTGGGAACATTATTCCAAGCATCGAAATGTCGTGCAGCGACTTAGTCTCCTGTGATCCTCTAAGGGCTTATTTATTGACGTTCCACAACGCAATATCAGCCCCAAGAGCTCGATGTTGTAGAGTAAAGTCGTGTTAAAGTCAGGAGGCTGGGATACTTGCCGACCCAAACGCAGGAAAACTATATATTAGGCTTTACCCTACAGTTTTAGCTATGTGACCCTAGACTTCTAGATAATCCAAAGTACTACATTTGACAAGTCGCAGTGTAGGATGTTAGTAACTGCTTTTCTGGAGAGAACGCCGTTTTGAATCCTTCACTCACCAGATATGTCCCGTCCCTCAAGTAGCGACCCAGGGCTTTTGCGATGCTTGACGGTTAGACTTGTCTCGACCTGGCCTATTCCTTAGATAAACTCCTTCATTTCAACATGATTTGGACCTATCATTAACTTCTCAGTTCAACTGCAAGTTGAGAAGGGAATCTTGAGTCTGGGATCTGATCCGGTGTAGATCCTTCACATATTGAATGCTGACGACGTCTAAACGCAGGCAAGCGTGTTTTTCGACTTGAATTGATCGCTACAATCTCCTGCTCTAGTCCAATACTCGTATTGTTTGATCTTTTATTTCGCGAGTCTCGGACGTGAGGTTGATCGCGCTATCACGTATTTCCTTGACAACCTACCTAGGAAATGTTTTCGGTATATGTATGATTCTGTTCGGCTACTCACATATTCAGAATCTTTAAGGCAAGTTCGAGGGCCACTCGATGGGCGCTCAAGCCTGCCCTGACCTTCACTATGTCTTTCTTGCCCGACACTACCCATTTGATACACTTCTGAGCTGAACTTGACCTATTACCGGCCAGTGACTTGTCGATATCATTGATCAAAACCTCCCGTAAAGTGCACAGAAACTCCCACCCAACCCTGCAGCGGATACCTTCAAGGCTAGACCTAGACTAAGATCGGCACGCATTCTAGACGCCTGACGAGTCGGGCCGGATAACGTCATTGAAATCGCCCTGCTTCAAGTAATAGTAGTCCGGGGGTGTATAGCTTGGGCGTGACAAGGAGGCGTAGTGGCGAAATCTTCAGCGCTGTGTTGAGTATTTGTGTTATCTACATTGTGACAGCTATATATATAGTAGTCGAAGCGCAATCGGCCCCGGCAAATGTCATACTGTTCTTTATTCAATGAGTGAATATTAAAAATAGAAAACGATGCCGAGACAGGTCGGGTCACGTAAATGAGATGTAACCTTCACTTCGGTGATCGCTCAGCAATCCAATTCATATCCTGCAACGATAGGAAGAATGTTAGAAAAATAATAATTCGAGAGCTTTGTCAATATCTATAGTCACCAATTCGTTAAAATTACAATTACCTAATCGAACACATCAGTCGCATATCGCACATTCCTCAATCCCTCCCACCACTCCTTGACACTCTCCTCCGTAGTCTCTTCACCCTCCTCCTTCTTCGCCTTGTTCAGGGCTAACTTGACGACCTCGGTCTTAACGCCCTCGCCAATGGCGCGCGATCCACAGATATACAACCTAGCATTTTGCTCCCACAGAGGCACCACCTCATCGTGGTGAATACGAACTAGATCCTGCACATACTTCGCGCCGTTCGACTTCTCAGTTTCCCGACTATACGCCCTCTTGACAGTCACAGCGCCAGCCTTCTCCCACTGCGCCAGCTCCTCAGCATACAAGTCGTCGCGGCCGGGTCTGCGACATCCGACAAGGAGAAGCGCAGGCGCGAGCTTGCGGCCCGCGGCAATCATCTCGGCGCGCTCCTGGATGAACCCGCGGAAGGGGCTGATGCCCGTTCCCGCGGCGATGCAGATGACGGGGGTGCTCTCGGGGTTCTGCGGTAGGTGGAACGCGGCGTGAGACTGTCGCACGGCCACGTGCAGCTTGTCGCCGGGCTCGAGCGAGTCCAGGTATGATGACGCGACGCCCACGTGCGTGCCCTGTCCTGATTTAGAGGGCGCTTCGAGCACGGCGAATGTCAGGGTGACGTGGGACGGGTTCCACAATGGAGAAGAGGAGATGGAACTGCGCATTGTTAGTGAGGATACACTTCCTTGCTCTGGAAACTGAGAATGGACTTACTATTGTCGCACACGCATGGGAGGGAGCATGGCGAGGAACATGCCCAGAGGGAGCTCAATGGTGGGGAATTTCTCTAGCAGATCGAGGATTGAGATGCGCTTTTCTAATATCTCCGTGTAATTCTCGTCTGCGTACTTCTTCAGGGCATCCTTGTCTTCTTGCTTGGTAGCAGTCTCTGCCAAACCAAGTATGTTCTGTCCTCGATGTTAGTGAGTGCCGCTTTGTCGATGTGATCACTTTACTCACCCTCTTTGTTGCTGGCTGAGCCAATTCGACATATGCGCTGAAGACGCTCTGTGCTGGCAGGGAAGTATCGGTTGGCAAAGGCGTGTTGGCAGCACCGCCGATTGTGATATGGGAATCCCACGCCAGCTTGAAGCGACGCATCACCCGCTGCACCACACTCTTGGGGTTGATAGGCAATACTGCCAAGTAATCGCCAGATCGATAAGTCTGCCCGCTGGGTAGAGCGATCTCAATGTGTTTCTTGACTGGCTCACCATCGGCCGTTAGCTTGCGGGTTTCCACTACAAATGCTTCCATGACATCCTGGCGGAGTGTTGATGTCCGCGGGTTTGTAACCTCGACGCTCAATCCCGCGGACTGCGTATCCTTCGATCTCTTGGTGCCGTATTTCTGATGAATAGCAGGCCAAAGAATGTTATCTTCCCATGTTTCAAAGTCAGTGAAACTATCGGTCGATCCGGCGTCGGAAAGTCCCATATCTGCGATACGGGAAGCTCCATTTTCCTCGAGCTTGGCATCAACAAGCTTGGGGATACGATGGAATGTCTGAGCCCAATCGTGGTGACCAACACCAAAGACGGCGTAATTTACCCCTTCGAGCATCTTCTCATCTTTGAGGCCGTTGAGCCAGGAGCAGAAGAGAGCAGCGTTGTCTGGGGGTTCTCCTTCATACGATGCCGTGATGACGATCACCGGCTGGTTTTTGGGGAGCGCGCCATTGGCTGTATCTAAGCAGTCTACCTTGTCAACGGCGAAGCCATGACGAGAAGCGTCACTGGCTAGTCGTTGAGCCAATGACTCGCATGTACCACTATTGCTGCCGTAGAGGACCGTGAGCTTCTGTCCCGTTCCTATAGTCGCAGACGATTCCTCGGAATGCAACTTAGATGATTCCCTAGAGAGGCCGCCGCCGGCCAGACGGTGTTCCAGCCGGGTTGGTGACATGCCATCGCGAATAATGGCTCGCATGAGGAAGTTGTCAGGTTTAATTGTCAACGTTTGCTTGATAGCCAAATTATAATTGGGGTCGTGTAGCACGAAGTTGAAGTTCTGGAAGAGCATGGCCATGGCCAGAATTGCTTCTTGCATGGCGAACGGCCGGCCGATGCAGGCTCGAGCTCCATTTCCGAATGGTTTCCAAGCATTCTTGGGTAGTTTGTTGAACGGTTCATCCAACATTCTCTCCGGCTTGAAATCATTAGCATCGTCGCCCCAGACAGCTGGATCGAGATGAGCGCGGGCAAGGAATAACACCAACGGCTCATCTTTGGAAACAGGGTATCTCCCAGCTAATAGCTGGTCTTCGAGGGAGACCACGCCAAATGCCGAGATAGGTGAATCAAGTCGTAGGGTTTCACGTAGAACCTAACAGGGAATCAGCCAAGCTTCTCGGTGCAGAACAAGCAGATACATACAGCCGTGATATAAGGCAGTTTAGAGATATGTTCGACAGTAATAGGACCTTTCCCAATGACTTCATCGACCTCCTTCTGGACTTTCTGATATGAGTCCGGGTTTTTTAAAAGCCGGTAGAAGGCAAATGAGAGGGTGCCGGACGTTGTCTCATGCCCAGCAATGAGAAATGTAATCAGATTGTCGATGATACTCGAATCACTCATGTGTTTTCCGGTCTTCGTGTCGACGCCGTTGAGCATAGCGTTCAAAAGATCTTTGCGGTCATCAGGATGCTTCTTTCTCGCTTCAAGAACTTCTTGAGCCGTATTTCTCAGGACTTCAATATCCTGCCAATATTTGGCGTCGTCGGCTCGGTAAAAGAAGGACGGTAGTACTCGACTAGGTCGCTTTCCGGATTCGACCAAAAAGTCACCCATGGCTTCGATCATGGGATGCAGCTCCTTGGTGTAGAAACTGTTGAAACGGAAACCCATAGAGCATAGAGCGAGCGTATCGAGAGCCAAACGAGTGAAGTCGTCCGATGCTGGAATTGGTGTGCTAGGCCCATAGCGAGCGAACTTCAATGCCATCTGAGTTGCAATATCGTGCATCTCGTCGAACATGCCACGAATGGACAATGGCCCGAACCTGTGAGTGTCAGTACGGTCTTAGCCTTTAGGGCTGTGCCACTCTAGTCATGAAAAACAGCAGAGCAGCCAACTGAGAGAACGTGAAGGACATACTAGGCACTGGTTAGTATGAATGTCAACGGTGGATAATATAGAACAATGGCTTACCGCTGGCATCAACACGCGGTGGGCTATGCCCCAAGCTTCCTCGCCTGGCTTTGCCTTGATACGGCCCGTTAGCGCGCAGCAAACCAACCCTGCACCGTGACGGAACTGACTGTGAATAGCCCATCATGGACACCATTTCGGATTTCCTGTATTTCATGTGAGCGACAGGCGATGCACGATTGGGGGGGGGGGGGGGGAGATAACGGACCTCGAGAACTCCATT
>JADKYC010000128.1:0-97096 GCA_019843955.1 Xylaria sp. 218_066 | reverse complement strand
CCCCCCCCCAGAAAGGTACAGGTTTTTGACGGCTTGTGATTGGTGAATCGCAAAAATTGGGGCTGACCTGTACCTTGTTTTACCTACCTACCTACGTAGGGCGTCCTTAGACTGCGCGTTCATGATTTAGCAGCTAAAAAAACTTGATCAGTGATGGAGAGAATTAAAATAAGATGCCGTTATTAAAATTTGATGTTCATGCTCAATACAGCACCTGTAGTTAAAATGTGGGAGCGGACCTACATACTTGCGCTTACAGAGCGGTTCCACTTTGAACGACGCTCCTACTTGGCCATGTTCACAATATTTTAGCTAAGAACATAATTTCTGTTTTAACGGGACCTAGAGAATTCGAAATTAAAATGGACTGTCCCTAGCAGCGAGGCTTCTTGCGGTTTTCGTTCTGCCTAACCAAATTATTATGCTAACAAAGCGATAATCGGCTTGCTGGTAGTGTGGGGCTGGCTTCTAAAAAGTTCAGCTTTTTAATGGTAATTGGGTTCTTTAAAACGATAATAGCGTGCATGTAGCATCACCTGGACAGTTGCATTAGAGCTGTTCGACCACAACTTCAATCAATCAACATTTAATTATTAGTAAATCAAGAGACGAAAGAATGCCTCTTATTTTGGAATCGTGAGAGGAATGGGGTCATTTAAAGGGATACATAACTGGACAATGTAGGAAACCAATGGCACGGGTAACAGGGCCTGAGAACAGTAGTTTACAAGTCCTACTTAGAGAATTTTGAGCAGCTCAAAAACGAATTCGTTTGAATGCTAGCATATGCCTGGAGGTCGTCGGTTATATGGTTAAATAATTAGAAAGCGTCCAGCCACAGAGGGTTAAATACGGATCATTCAAGTACAGTAACCAAAACTGAACGAAATGTATTCCGAAGAAAAATAGGTAAAAAGTTCTGGTCCTAAGCAGGCACCTCTACGCTCGTTTGTATCACGCCCCTACCCGAGGAGCTCTGATTATCCAATGTAGAATGCTAGATTCCTCGTTCCAAGACTTTAGTTTGTTGCGACCTTGTCACTGGCCGTGTGCGCTAATTCTCAGTCAGTGGAGGCTCCCGTTCAGATTCTTCCCTCTCCCTCACTATCACACGGAATAACCCAAGGTAGTGAAGATGCGTATATCCGATGCCAGGGGTTAGATCATCAACGCGGCGGTCTACATATTCATCTACCCGTTGATTTCCTGATCACGAAAACAGGCACGATAATGGGAGATATTAATAGATGGACGAAAGCGTAGCTTTCGTGTATATATAGACCTAGTTGCCGCCAGACTAAAAGGAGAAACCTGTTCAGTATAGTTCCCTTGCGGCCATAGATGATTATATGCGAATAGAACACCAAGTTCCGAGCCTCATCCTCGTTACACTCACATCCCTCACCATAGAGTCGAAATACACAAGATCGGTTTGCTGGTCATCCAAGATTTGTTCTATAGGTCGAAGCTTTGGACATAGACTAAGATGGGGGAAAGTAATGGCAACACTGAAGTCGAAAAGTCGACCGCCCAAGTAGTTGCCCTCCCGTATATCCATATTGTAGATGCGTAACTTGTTCAGCTCTTCCAAGTTTCTCCTCAACGTATCAAAGGTCTTTCGGTGGCGCAGCGACTTCCATCTAATGTAGTCCTTGACGATGGCGCGGAGCTTAGAGCCGTTGTCTTCAGCTTTCCGATTCCAGCCACAGATGCCAAACTGGTGCTCAATATGATGTTCCAAGTCCTTTGATAGAAATACGTAGCCGTGACAGCGAACTGCTAGCTCGTCATCTCTGTTCTTCTCAACTAGTAGCCCGAAAGCGCGGCACTCGGCGTAGAAAGGATCTAGATGGTGCCGGACAACGTTGTCTTTCATTAGATATTCCATCCCAAAAGCGTAAGGTCGTAATTCCGCAATACTGAAGAAGTTGAACTGGAGTCTATTCAGCTTTGCGCTCGTCTTCTTCGTTGTCTTGACTTACGACTTTCAAAGCGAATCTTTTACCCTCGACGCTAACTTGGAAAACCTGGCTATGCCGTATTTGACCGGAACTTTGCTCCTGATCATGTGAACCTAGGACTCTTTTAAACTTTATACTCTCGATATTTCCCTCGAAAAGTCCTGTTATCGAACGAGGTAGAGGGACCATCATTTCCTCTGCTAGAGCCATTTGAGATGCTAAGGTGCGTTGTCTTTTATCCGCCACGTACGCATCTGAAAGACCAGGTGGTTTGATGCACCTTCGAAGTGGGCCAGCATTTCCTGTTCACTGGACACCGCTATCAAAAGCCGTGTAAACACATAGTATGTATATTTAGGATAAAGGAAGAAGTGAAAGGGAGCGCCAAGGGCACTGGGGGGGGGGGTCCAGTAGTACATGTAAAATTTCCCTTGTTTCAACAACAGCTAGGATTACCCCATTTCTTCAATGCTATGTATGATTAGTTAGAACACGCGATATTTCTTCTGCAGTGAAACACTCCATGATGAGTTTTGTGACGAACAAAAACAGATGAGAAAGAGGGGTCGTAATCAATGGGCGCCGTCCCTGAAATTTCCGACTTGTTTTCATCAGAACCACCTTCGGACAGAAGAGAGAGAAGAAGCGGTTGGCCCTCGCGGAGAAAGAAGCAAGGCACTTCACTACTTATATTTAATCTCACTTTATGCAGAGTCTCTTTCACAAGATGGGTAATACGTTTCTTCACTACCTCACGCTCCCAAATCCCGATACGATTCAGCGCGGTCTAGGAGGAAAGAGCACTGAGACCAGCAAGATATTTGGCCCAGATAAGCAGCAGCGTTGAGATAATATGACCTTTGAAAACCTAAAGATGGCTTTTGGGGACGTTCTAATGAAAAAAAATGAGCTCGTCCACCTAACGATGCAAGCCAGATACCAACCGCGAAGAGAGTGATATCAACAAAAAAATCTGTAACAAATCTCGCGATGGAATGGAATGAGCATGTTGTTCAGCGTGTCTTAGATGGGACCTACGAAACTCTCAAACAAAATCAAGATGACGGTCCCCCTATCATTGGTGAAGTTATGTTCACCGACAACGATGGCCCGGGAGATCTACAAGACGATGAGGGAATCTGGCATCGCCCTGATTGGATGGTGTACCGAAAGGATGAAGAAGATATCGCAGTTCGCAATCCTGTCTTAGAAACCGGCAAGTATATGGTCATAAATCTTATCCCTGGAGATTGTAAGCCACCCATGAAGTGGAAGTCTGAATGGTTAAACTGCTCCAACAAACCAAAGAAAGACAAGGCAAAATGGGTCCTAAGGCAAATCACAAAATATATGCACCTTGCAAACACGCTGTATTCTTTCATCTTGAGTGATGAGGAATTGGTGTCGGTACGGCTTTCGACTTACGTCAGAAACCCGAGCGCCGGATTCGACCAGCTGAAAAAGCACCAAAGAGATGATATCGTAGACTCAAGAATTAGTTTCGAAGAATCGGATACCGAAGAAGATGAATCTGGCTCCAATCTCTTGCCCGTTCCGCCGGAACGAGATATGGATGGCTGTTTTGCGGACGAAAGCCGCGAGATTGGCTATGTAGTCGAATGGTGTTGAATCTCATGGAAAAACACTCGAGAAAGGATTTTGACCACAAATCTAGTCTTTTGGTGGCTCTGTTGTAATGCAAGGTACATCAATCAAGAGATTGGGAAAATATACCCCGTTGGGCGAGAAGACGCGAGGCAACAGTCCCGAAACTCCGGGTATTGCGATTCAAAGTAAAGCGTCTGGGCAGTCTCGAGGCAAGAATCCAGAGAATGCTAGCAAACGCGCAGCAGGGGATTTTGAGGAGCTAGATTCTCCTATCAAAAGGCCAAGAACTAGCAAATACCCCCCACGTCCTATGAATATCACACCTCCGGCCTCGTCTTTGATTGGGTCATCTTCGGTCAGCCCCATTACCCAAAGTATACAAAGTAGGAAGGACACAGAACTGGGGCCTAATTCTTCGCTTACTTCTCAACATACACCTCCTAGTTTGAGACAGTCGGATGGACATGCATCAACCGCCGAGGCAGTCTTACATGACGATAGCAGCTTGGAAACCACGAATGAATACGATGATGGGCTCTTGCTATCTTACATGGTTCACGGAGGATGGAGCAATGCGGATGACTTATGAATTCAAACGGTGTCATAACCCTGTACTTAAGGTAGGCAATAGACACTTTTTGTTGCGCCAAGGTCTCTAAACTATCTAGCTATATGAAAGCAGTCTATTTGTACTCCTGCATTTTGACAAAAGTCATTGGTCTGGTATTATTTCGAGAGCACAAAAAGACAAGACTACCAGAACATCCGCAACATTTTAGCTCACTGACTTCATTTACTCGGACGAAGTTTTATTTGTGCAATGTGGTAGACGATTTGATACTCAGATTTGCATTCTGCACTCACGCTAGATTCCAAGAAGAATATATAACAAAGCAATAGTGCGATCAACAGATGTCGATTTCGAGCCAACCTACCTGCCTTTCTCGGATTTGCTTGTTGCGTATGGTAGGGTAATCATGGAAAAAGAGAAAGCAACGTAAACGGACGCTGAGAATTTGTCTAGTCCGAGTAAGTTTGATAAGTGTATAGGGAGTTAGCAGTGATTGATAATTCAGCAGAACATAATTTATGGCCTGTGACTTGAATTGAATCTCCCGACTAATAAGTATAGTATACCACAACGAGGACTCATGATCCTCAAGAGCCTTAGCATGACCATTGAGACCTTTGTGGGCCTTCATGCCATCATCATAAGCCTAGCTGTCTTTGTCCCCATCAGAGAAAAGTCGAAACCCAATATGCTCGCCCCTTTCCTCGTCCTTGTCATAGCCGATCATCCAGATGGGCTTGAAGCGTCCGCCGGTTCTCTTCTTGATGATTTCGCCGGCCTCAAGGGTCTTGGTGTCTGGAACAGCAATGTCATCAGCACGAGCAGGAGCGCTGCTGACAACGCCGGCGAGCGCAACGAAATTGGATAGGTATACCTTGGCTTGCATGTTGGCGATTATGTATCTAGGAGAACCTACACAAGTCGGTATAGGGTTATTTGCTCGAAGTGAGAGAGGAACTAACTTGGATGAAAGAATGATCCTGATCAAAACTTCTGGTGGACTGTGAGACTGAAGTCACGATGGTAAAGGTGATGTTAGGAAGAGGTCTGTAGCATGTTTTCTCGTGTAGGTAGCCTGCGTTATAGTCTTTCGTCGAAGTCCAGACCCCTTGTTTGGTTCCGATAGGCTCGCTCTTGTTGGCCGACGTTCGGCGAGAATAGCGGCATCTATCAACGTATTCTCGCCATCTTCGCCTGCTATGCTGAAGGCTCTCGTTTCCTTTATTTGCTGCACCGGAAGGCTACGAGGTTATTCGATTGGTCTTTCGTTAACTATATCAGGCGAGCAGCGTGTCTCGTGATGTAGATCGCATATTATTCACCGAGAGCTGCATGGGGCGGATAGCGTATCACACTTGTTGATGTGACCGGAATGCTTTAATGTTCGAAAGCTTGGGGTCAGGCCGGAGAGCTTATTTATTAGGCTTTGGTTCAAGGTTCCGTTAATAAGAGTTGCTGTCTGTTGTTTTTCAGGCACTATTGGAATCTGTCCTATTTTTACATTGCGTTCTACCTTCGTTTACTTTCTAAGGCTAGGCGCGCTTACCACCGAAACCACTGGGTTCATCCTCTGTTCACGAACATAAAACAGTTGACATGTCCAAGTCGATGCAAAGTAGAAGCAAGCTATGTCACCTCATTTGATAGACAAAGTCCAACCCATTACCAAACTTTCGCATAGCATGCAGCAAGTGTCTGTCCAAACTCTCGTATCCGCCAGTACTTTTATAACGTGTTCTCCTGGTTATACGTTCCTAACATGACTTATTTACTGGCGGGAAGTACCTTCTTTTCCTCCTACTTGGATCGCCGTCATTCCTATACTGAATCTTCCCGTCCCGTGTGCCTCAGCCCTTTGGTTCGTATTTTTTTTTTGCCCTCTCTTAATTATCGCTGGCGCGCGGCTTGCTGCTAAGCTGGCCTATCACGGGAGCAAGCACTGACCTCCAGAACTACTATCATATAGCAAGAGCTTTATGTGGTTATGAATGATTTGTTTAAAATTGTGACTACCCCATGAAATTTCGTCGCTCACGTATACAGCCATAATAGTCATACAAATATTACTATTATCATCCGAAACAATCCCCATTCATTTCTCCAAGCCAGCCAGCGCAGAAGAAAGAGCTTCCGCAATAGCCCATGCCATGTCCGACTTCTTGCCCAAGTGCCAAAGTGCCTTGACGCAATCTTCACATTGCGAGATTTTTCTCTGAATATCCTGACCAACGTAGCTCAAATCATCCCCGTTTTGATTATCCTGCGCCTTATTGAAGTGCCATATAAATGCCTTACTAAATGCTCTAACGAGAATTTCGGTCCAAGGCTCCGTTAGGATGGTTCCCTGATTAACAGCAGAATGAAACCCCGGAAGCTGCGGCGGCGGTGTGGCCATTCCCTGCGTCCAATCGGGCGGAGTCACGATCCTAGCAAGATCCGCCAGTTCGTCTGAGCTAGCCCTGCGTATGTTCTCTGAAGTTCCAGATGTGACTCGAACCCGGCTTGCGCGATAGTCTCCAAATCCAGCTTCATCCACCCACTCAAGTAGGTCTGCAAGGATCAGCGCAGCTAGGTGCCAGTGTGCGAGAATGCAAAAGAACCAGCTCCGGATCCGTGGGGGGACGGTGCTATAGTTTTGAATCAAATCTCGGAAGAATACACCATACGTTGTGTTCCAGTAGCGGTAAACAAGCACGGCATTGCGGATGATTTCTTCAATCAATTCGCCACGGTATCTCCTTTTGATCGCATCCTGGAGGTAATAGACATGTCGATAAAGGAGAATCTTGACTGGGCCGGATCGGGTAACTGCTCTTGCGGCGGCATCATAGGAACAGGGCCATCGTAGTGGTTGTGTTGGACTCTTGGGATCGTCTTGGATGAAAAGGTGGATCGCCCATCTTTGTTCTGAATAGCGAACGATGCTTTGACCGCCATTGTCTTGGTCTATTAAGGTATTGTTATCAGTGGCGTCGTGCTGACAGTCCCGGTCTGCCACGACCACTGGTCGCTGATACATGGATGCTGAGATGGTGTCGAACATGACCGCGAGCCAATACAGGAAGCCAACTGCCTGCATATCCTGGGTGCTAATGGTCATGGGCTGTTCAATTCCAGGACGGGCCCTCTTTAGTTGACTCAATCCAGCTGCCTTAGCATCCATCATGTACTTCAATGTGTAAGCTTTGCGCGCCGCTCTCTCTATGAAAATAGGTGGGCCATCCCTGGATAGAATAGTCTGAACTTGAGTCATGACTGGTATATTCGCAGTCTGTCTTCCTCCTTGGTTATTCGATAGGAAGTCCTCTTCGTTGAAACTAACATTGTCCCATGGTTTCTGTGTTAGGCCAAATATTAACTCTGCACACACGATCCGATAACATTCCAATTCAGCACAGTCATTAAGAGCTTTTCGAGCTTGCCACCAGAGTGAACGCTGGATCTGCCGATCGAATTCCTCTATCATTTCCTCGTCTAGGTTGGTTTCTTGGCTTTCAGAAGCTGAAGATGAGTACTGTCTTTGTTCCCGACGACTCTTGTAAGCCCATTGGGCCGCAAAAGCCATGATAGAAAGATGCAATGCCTTCGAAGCGGCCTGGTCTTCTGAACGGGTAAGCTTAATGATTCCCGTCATCTGCGCTGCTCGGTCGAGTTTTATGACCCGAGCGTAGATCCTATTGGACCAAACATCCCCCCATTCTTGCTGGACTGCGGCATTTCCAAAGAACAGATTTGGGTTCGGGCCGATAGAGACGGTACTCAGGGAGTCATTTCTGTTTGGCATCAACACCTTGTATGGACACGACTCTTCGGATACCCAGCAGGAAAGACTGTGCTCGAAAACGTCATGATACACGTGCATCAAGTTTTGGGAAACGAAACTGTTGTGCGTCCTGGATGTCATGACATGTTGAGGTGAGAACGGTGACAGTGAGATGCCTGAAACCTGGGACCAATCCGACGACGACTGACCAATGCTTCTGGCTCGAGAAATGGCCTGTGGTCCTTCTTCCAAGCGACAGAAATTGGTGATGCTAAGACGATCTGCATCTTGGTATGCCTGCGATGAATCAGATGCCGTCCAATGAGATGTTGTTGTCCCCGTTTCCTCTAGGTTGTTTTCAGTAAATGTATCGAGAAGACCGTCATGATTTCCGGAGGAAGTTTCAGCTTGCTGTATCGGAGAGTCGCCAAGAGCAAACTCATTCAGGGTCGGGTCTGACCCAACATCCCCAAGACTAAAAGGTGCTGGGTTCCACCTGAATATATCTTGGAGGTGGCCGTCGGGCGGTTGTGTGACGTTGAATAGCCCAGCGGCAGAGGAGTCAGTCGTGTCAGCTTTCCCTATCGTACGGGGATCAAGGCCGCGACGCCTACTAGACTGGGCCCCCTTGCAAGCACTGGAGCTGTCGGCCCAGTATGTTGTGCAGTGCTTCTTGGTCCTATGGCAATATGAACATGGCCTTGCAACCCGTTGTTCCTGGCCTTGGACACGTTTAGAGACTGTTCAAACATCTCCGGCTGTTTGCCGGATTTGCGTCGGGAGGGTTGAGAGTTGAGATGACTGACCACCTAGGACAAACACATCGCATGCCCGCTTCGCCTTTCTGCACTGGTCGCACGAGCTATTCTGGCGTCGCATCGTTAACATTCACAGAAATAGGAATCACGATATTAGTCTCGGCGATGAACCGAGCGGTGGAGTAGGCGCTCAAAGTTACTTCTTATGAATTGAGTTGAGTCGAGTGGGTGGGCGGTGCAAAGGGCATGATCAGAAAATAAGGAGACTTACTAGATTGACCGATCGAGATGGCAGCCACACACTTCATATGGCTCTACAGAGGTAGATTCAGAAGGAGAGGGCAGGAGGAAGATGTCTCCGAGGGATGAAATTAAGGATTACCTACAACTTGGGATGGTAGATGGCAGTGTAGCTTTGGATATTACGTAGTGAGCTGGAGACCCCCTGTCGGCACCACCAGCAGCACCTGTTGCAGCCTTCATTGGTTGAGCTATCTCGGCATCTAGCACTTTTAGGACTAGTGCGCTTCTTACATCCGACCGCTCCGGCTTCCCCGCGCTTTGATCTATTAAAAATGCGGGGGAGGGGGGAGGTCGGTGAAGGTGGACACGAGTCAAGTCATTACATTTGCGTCTACCTACTACATCCGTACCCTTACTAGCTAAATGTGGTCAGTCAGTCAGTCAGTCAGTCAGTATATCATCGTATATCGTATATCGTATATCTTGCGTTACAGGATCCAGCAATGGGTTCCTTGTATCGCTATGACCCAAGATGTGTCCGTCTGATACCGGCCTGCCCAGGGTGCCTAAAGGTCAAGCTTATGTACTTTAGCTCAGAGCTGCCATCATCCGCCCTAAACTGAAGGGACCGAATACCTATCGTAGTCTTGTTTGGCTGTCCAATGCCTTGGAGTATACCCAGGTTGAAGCCACGGAGCATTACTATACCTTGGCCTGGCCGAGCGCTTTATACACCTCAGCTTCGAGTCCCACCCATAAGCCCAGCACTTGAGGGTCAGCGAACGGCAGTATTTGAGTGCAAATTATGCCTGCGGTGCCGTTCTCGCGATCACACCACCAATACACATTCGACAGGCCGGCCCACCAACCGGTGCCTGTTGAACGACCGGTTGCGCCGCCGTTACTCAACATGAACGTGAGCCCCCAACCCTGGGGCGGGTTGCCTGGGACAGGGTATAAGTCGGGCAGAGGATTTGTCAAGTCTGGCTTTGCGGCGGGTATACCTTGACGGCCGAAATTAGGAAACTCTGGTATCGAGTTCTTGAACATCTCGTCGACTGTCTCCTTGCGAAGCAGTTGTGTACCAGTTCGGGGGCACGTCCCGTCGTTGAGCAGCACGGATAGCACTTCTGGAGAAGACAGCGTCAGTAACAGCCAGCCATCATCCACCGAGCGCTTGCTTAAACATGCAACACTCATTAAAAGACAACTCACTACAGTATTCCTGGGGTTTTGCAAACATGCCCGCGCCTCCGCTGTGGAAGAGCGCCGCGACCTGTGCCTTGTTGTCATGACTGACCACCAATGGCAATCTGAGGAGATGATCTCGGGGTCTCAGTGTTCCATCCTGATCTTTGGCATGCATATAAGCGATTTTAGCTCTCATTTCTTCAGTGGGAACCATCGACATGTTCTTTAGCCCAAGCGGTTGAAAGATATGCTTTTGGAGATAGTCATTGAGCCTAAGCCCAGTGGCTCGCTCCACAGCAATTCCAGCCCAGTCGATATTGATCTGCAAAGAGTTAGCATTCGACAATGATTCTGCAGCTAGACACCGCTATCACAACACGCAGGCCATTGCATGAATACTTACGCCGTATTCCCAACCCTCGCCAGGCTGGAACAGCAACGGCATTAACATATCCTCGAAACGGCCTGAAAACTCATCTCTACCGGCAGGCAAGGACCAGTCTCGAAGTCTCTCGTTGAAAAAGGTATATCCGAAACCGGCCGTGTGAGTTAGGAGCATTCTCAAAGTAATGGCCTTCTTCTTCTTCTCGAACGTCCCGTCGGCTCGGAGGACCTGTAGAGCCCTGAGCTCTGGGCAGAGATTTTCAAGGTGCTCTCCGTCGTCTAGTCTCAGGCTACCTTGTTCCACGAGTTGCATACAGGCCAGGCCAATGAGCATCTTAGTACTCGATGCAATCCAGAAAATATTGTCCAGAGTCATGGGTTCGTTCGAAATAATGCCTCGCTTTCCGGAGGAATGAGCAAACAGATCGTTCCCATCTTTGCCTACGACCACCACCGTGGCCCCTGGAATTCCTTTTTTCCCATCAGAGCATGATGCGTCAACGATACCACGAAGCTTAGTGACGGTCTCTGTGGTTAGAGGCATACTGGTCTCCTTTGTGCAGTCTCTCAAGCCCGGATATGCCGGTTCCTTTGAATCGCTTAAGTATCTGAATAAATAAATTGGGAAGATGGACCATATTTCACGGTTGAGAGTTCTGGGGGCGGAGAGACTATTCGTCGTTGAGCGGCCATATGTAATATGCCATGTGGTGTGATATTGCGGTTCCGCAGACACAGAGCGGACCCGCGAATTGCTGCTCTCCCGTCATAACTCCCGGCGTACCGGAACCGCAACCCCTCCCGAATGACCTCAACCCCCCTGTCTAGAGGCAACCAACTCACACAGGTAGATGCGTAGGATCCTTAGGTTCTTGGCACTGAGCTGGGGTGTCAATTCTAGGTATTGTTCTCATCCATCCTAAATCCGGGGTATGCCATGATACCTGCTTTTTGCAGACATGCATCATAGAGATGCATCCGATACTACTCTGCTCTGGCTTTACGCCGGACACAACTACGATTCCGCCTTGAGCAGTCTAGGCTGTCACGGCCAAAATGATAAGAGCGATGAGGAGATAACTCTCCAGTATACCCCATGAGAGATAATCCAGTTTTTGCTCGAGTATAAGAATGGCGAAACATCTTCAATCTGATTTCAAGGCGTCTGGACTTTTCAGTTTGTAGCAACATTGATCTCTCTTTTTCAGAGCTCTTGAGACTCGCAACAAATAATTTCATACTAGAGGTTTCTTTCCGCCGGTGGTAGCCTCAACTAAGTCATCCAACATGGGTCACCAAATCCCCTCTCATCCTAAGAAATTCAACACTGAGCTTTCCGATTATTCGAAAGCCCACGTGGAGAAGACTGGTCCATATGCTTCAGACCTCGATGTCGATTGCCTCATTGTGGGGGCTGGATTCGGTAAGTAGGATAACGTTTTCCACAAGCTTACAAAGCTCATCTCTAACAACAATATTTGTCGTCAAACAGCTGGAGTCTTCATGCTAAAGACCCTTCGCGATCGGGGACACAAGACTGTTGTCTACGAGGCAGGAAACGACCTCGGAGGTACCTGGCGATGGAACTGTTACCCCGGGGCAGGTGTCGACTCAGAGGTTCCCGAATACGAGTTATCTTGGCCTGAAGTGTGGAAGACGTGGAATTGGCCATCCAACTATCCCAACTATGCAGATCTCCGAGCCTACTTCGACCATGTTGATAAGGTGGTCGGTATCAAAAAAGACTGCGCCTTCAACACTGTTGTCTCAGGGGCTCATTTTGACACTAGTTTGGGGCGTTGGATCGTTAAGACGTCGGACGGTCGGACTGCTAAAGCCAAGTACCTCGTTCTTGGAACTGGATTTGTATGTATCCCTTTACCCCCGTGCTTGAGCCTTACAACAATCAAGCTGATGAACTTTTTACCTACTAACTTGTTTTGACAGGCGGCCAACAGATATGTTCCTCCTTGGCCTGGTATGGACAAATTTAAGGGCGTAATCCACCACTCATCTTTCTGGCCAGACGAGAAAGTCGATGTAAAGGACAAACGCTGCGCTGTCATTGGTACAGGTGCCTCGGGAGTTCAGATCGTCCAAGCGTGGGGTCCCGTCGCTAGCGAACTCAAGGTGTTCCAACGCACACCTAACTTAGCCGTCCCCATGCGGAAGCGAGCCCTCACTGTGGAAGAACAGGAGAAGGCTAAGAAATACTACCCTGAATTATTCAGCTTCCGCGAGAGAACTTTTGCCGGCTTTATCTATGATTGGTACGAGAAGAACACCTTCGACGCTTCCCCAGAGGAGCGTGAGGAGGTCTACGAGAAGATGTGGACTGATGGCGGTTTCCGTTTCTGGGTTGCCGTGTTCAAGGACAATCTCTTCAATGCAGAGGCTAACAAGGAGTCCTACAAATTCTGGGCTAAGAAGACCCGGGACCGCATTGGCGACCCTCGAAAGCGGGACCTTCTCGCCCCATTGGAGATGCCTCATTTTTTTGGCGTGAAGCGCCCTTGCCTTGAGCTCAACTACTATGAACAATTCAATCGTCCAAGCGTGGATGTTGTCAATATTCGGAATAATGCTATCAAAGAGTTTGATGAGACCGGAATTGTCCTGGAAGATGGAACTCACTACGATTTCGATATAATCGCTGTTGCGACTGGGTTTGTAAGTCAAAATTGACTGTTCTTGGTTACAGATTGCTGACATTGGTGCATAGGATATCGTCACAGGAGGTAAATATTTGCTTCCATCTAAGTCCTTATCTTCCAGAAAACATATAAGAGTATAATAAAAGCTAACTGATCTTCTTTGCCAGTCATGACGCAGCTCGGACTCAAGAGCATCTACGAAACACATCTGGAAGAGGAGTGGAAGAACGGAGCTGAAACATACCTGGGAACCACTGTAGGTGGCTATCCTAACATGTTCCACATCTACGGCGTGCATGGGCCGACTCTCCTGAGCAACGGACCTACGTCTGTCGAACTGCAAGGTCGCTGGATCGCCGACTGTATCGCGAAGATGGAGATGAACAAGATCAAATACATCAACCCGAAGCCCGAAGCTGTCAAGGCTTGGAAGGATCATATCCTTAAACTTGGCGATAAGACTCTGTTCCCTACCACCCGGTCAACCTACATGGGTGGCTCGATTCCAGGCAAGGTTAGGGAGCCGGTCGTCTATACTGCTGGTATCCCCGCTTATATGATAGAGATCCGAAAGGCACTTGACACTTTGGACGGCTTCGAGACGGTCATGGCCTAATTTACTTTTAGTTGGATATTTCCCGTCACTCTCAAGGACCCATCTACTGCCTTTTGTGATATATCTCATCGTTTGTTTTGAGACGATATTATGAATTACATGTCCATTCTGTCATTTAAAGAAGATGATCTTCAAAGATAATGAGTAGCGATGTGAAGGATTGCAACAAGAGCTCGGAGAAAATTCAAACTTCAATAATTCTTTACAGCATCAAGGGGGGCATGAAAGTATTGTCCTCCTATTTAGCCTAGACCTAGTCTCCTGATGCGTGTTACGAGTGCTACAACAGATAATACAGTATATCTACCTACATCCAATGAAGCATTTCGGTGCCGAGTGCTTGATATGTTGGGTCGAGATGCTAAGGCCTATCAATTCTACGAAACGGTTACATGCGTTACCGTCTGTTTACCAGATGTAATGCGCTGGTTTCTATATACAGTTGTAGTCCATAAATTCATGTGGGCGTCCCCTAGCCTGTCCTTCTTTCATTGGACAAGGACCCGACCCTAAAGTATGTGTCACACGTACCGACAGACTGGATCCCGATCCGATACTGGAGGCCTGAATCTATATAAGCGGAGGGTCGGCAACCATACGCGAGGCTGTTCGGATCTAAAGGCCCCAGAGCACATGTGAAGAAGCGTCACTCAGACCTTGCGCCGCCTATGTACCTACTTCGGATTTAGAGAGTATGTTCAACGAACCAGAACCCCTTTTCTCGGAGCAACTTCGGGAGTGATGATTCCTGCTAATGGTGAATCCGAGACCACCCGCTTATCATATGGGGTTCTCGAAGCCAGATTTAAGATCCTTTTTAATTTAAAATGCTATAATAAAAATGCTTTTGGAAAAGGTATTAATTAGTACGAAGAAGGTAGTACTTGTGTGCGCACGGATCGCTTGGGCCTTGAGCCCCTAGGGTGACCCATGGGCTTGGGTTCTTGGCTTAGGTCGGGCCTCGCAACCCTAACAACACTTCAACGTCATGTCATACGAGCGCCGGGTACCACGACAAGCCCCGATGGTTTTTCATCAGTCTTACCAGAAATCCCTGCAGATCCTTACAAGCAAAAACATAGAGCAAGACGATCCTCGTTCCTTTTAGCTAGGGCAAGCTAGTACTACGGCTGGCTGATCTTGACGAAATAGCATCATTCTCATTCGAGATTTATTCCATTTCGATGAGGTCAACGGTTCCTAAAGGCATCTGATCATTTTCTCTCGGGAGAACTTCCGGGTCTAGACCACAATCTCCTCCCTCTGTCAGTTCATTATGGCCTCCTCGGTATTGTTACACAGTTGACATGTACAATGCAAATCAAACCAAACCATACTCCGAGCCCAACCAATGCTTTTGCCCGGTGGTCAATATCCACGTATCCGTACGTTGCACCTTATCCTCCTCTTCCTCCTCCCGGTGATTGATGTCCATTCCCCTCATTTGATGATGCGTGCAAGTTTCGGGAAGGATGAAGTGGAAGCGATGATTATAACTCTATCGTTTTTCTAGGCAAAGAAAAGACTTAAACCATGAGTTGTTAGTTGTGGCCTTGATGTAGGACATAAGAAAGCTTACTCATGCCGTCGACCTCTGGGGCCGAGAAAGTTGGCGGAAACGAATGATTGAATGAATGAAAAATTGAAAGAACGAGGATCCCTTAACCCTCCCGAGTAATTTTCTATGTGACGCATGTAACTTTAGGTTTATCGGCGAGCATTCTTCGGTACCGCGTGGAGATATCTTCAAACGTTATCATCACGATACGTAGAATACGTGCATATAAGACTTACTGGTGTATATAGCTTATTCCACGAGCATTTTGGCATAGAAGACGCCATCTGGGGAAACATACCACCGGAAGTTTCCCATGCGATCAAGGGAGAAGCGACTGCGGGATACCCATTGACCATCGAGTTCGCGACACCAATACATACGGCTAATGTCGTCATCAGCTGGCTTGATACCTTGAGGCTCGTTCATCTGATTATGCTGAGCATTGTAACGAGTCTCCGCGTCAAGTTCGTTCTTAGTCTTCCCCATCTCAAAACCGCCATGATTTCCACCGACAAAGTATGCGCTAGGAGGTGTAATAGGGGGAGTAGGCTGACCGATACCGGTTGCCACATAGGCCGGACCACCAGCTGCTGGGGTAGCAGCCATGGGAGGCCAAGTACCAGGTTGAAGATTGATTGGGGGCCCTTGCATAAGGTGAGGCTGCATAAATGGCGGCTGGGAGCCGGGTGCCATCATAGGGATTGGTGCAGTAGTCATGCCGGGTTGGGGCTATAAGACAATCAACAGTCAGCCCGGTCTGTTCTTATCGGGATAAAATAAAGGTAAGTTGAAAAGAAGAAAGGAACGAGGATGATAAGATGGGCTGTTATAAACATGCGAGACACCAGAGACAATGTGACGTGTGTTACCGACACCCACCATAGATACTTGCATTCATCAAGAGGACGGCAGGCGCTCCGTGTACGACTGGTATGTGCATAGGCGGAAAAGTCTGGGGTTGTACCTGTTGATAGGGAATAGCAGATGGTACACAAAATGGTGGACCACCAGGCGCAGCAACACCATTTGGCATCATGCACTGCGGCCCATATGCATCAGCTCGAGGCACATAGGTGTGCTGAAACGGTCCATTGGTCGTATCAGGCACGGGCGGCTGATAGTGAGCCGCGTACGGGTCGGGCATAAGACCAGCGCCAACGGTACTCATGTTGGCTTGAGGCTGTGCAGTATTATGGAAGTAAGGAGGGATGAATGAGATAGGGAAAGGTTGGGGCAGGGCGTCACGAAGATCGGAATGAGCGGTGCCACGCGGTCGAAGAACACCGTCAACGACAAGTCCGTCGGGTGTGTTAGTGACAGTGTGAGTGAAGATGCCAGCGAGATTGTCAGTTGCTGGGCCTGCTGTCTGAGAAGTAGGACGAGTATTGCTTGATGTTGGACGAGTGCTGGGAGTAGGACCGACGTTGTTGTTGATAGCCGGGTTCGACGTAGGATTGGGTGGAAAGTTAGGAACAGCTTTGGTTGTGCTGGGGGAATTGGGAGCGGCAAAGGAAACACGTCTAGGTCTTTTGGTGTTTTTGTCAGGAGAGGGCATGACCAAGCTTATTTGGCTGTGCGGCTCTGCAGAACAGCTCTGCAAAATGGCACCGCACAATGGAGATTGTCTGTGTGCTTGCAGTCGTCGCGAAAAGCCGATAGATAAAAAGGTTGATACTCATAGAGTTCCTAAAGAAGCTCTTTCGTGGTTGTGGTGTCTTGGGTGAGCGATTGGGTAGGAAAGGACGAGTGTGTAGAGATAAGCAGTGTAGGTAGCAGAGCAGCAGAAACAGGCATGCGCATCCCAAGATAGGAATGTTATTCCAGCGCAGTACGCAGGATTAGTAGGCGCCAATTGCCTGCCTTTAGGTACCTAAGGTACCTCTTTTATCAACAACATTACATGTATAAAGGCCATATTACCCACGTATTCTCCGGCTCCAGCGCAGTCCATCCCAGGAGCCTGCACTTGTCACGTTGATTGAAGCAAACAATAGCTTCAGAGAATGGAAAAAGTGGATATGCAATGGCGACTTCAAGTGAATAGAGGAAAAAGTGCATTAGGTAGACTTACTTGATCACCAATAGTAGGCACCCAGTTGGAACCATTCCATACATATTGGAACATGGGTGTGTCGGGCTCGTCCTCGAGGACAATGTCGCGTACTGGCCAACACGGTAAGAAACACATCTTGATTCCGATGTCTCCGCTCCAAGTAGCTTGACAGTGAAACAATAGGTGATGGGTGGGAGAGTAATGCTCGCGGAAGTTCGATTCCAAGGATCAAGACGGTCGAGATGGTCGAATACGAACGTAACTAGGTCGAGTGGGCGTAGCTAGGTACCGCCTCCCAAGATAGCCGAAATAATTTTGAACAAAGTGAAGTAGTGATGGGTATACAGGAAGAAAGAGGGCTCCTTGGACAAAATGGCAAGCGGACCTCAAGTTTTCGCCCCTATCATGATGGAAGGTAGACTCTCCATACTCAAGTATGGCTGCACCGCA
The DNA here is from genome assembly GCA_019843955.1 of Xylaria sp. 218_066. Classification (NCBI taxonomy): domain Eukaryota; kingdom Fungi; phylum Ascomycota; class Sordariomycetes; order Xylariales; family Xylariaceae; genus Xylaria; species Xylaria sp. 218_066. Next base: position 79,286 of record JADKYC010000128.1, on the reverse strand, counting down.
AACAGAACGCTTCCGACGACGCTCCAGGCATCACCCCTAATACGCAGACTTACTAGACTACCTGCCCAAGGAAACAAACACAAGCTATCGCATTAAATTCTAGTCAAGGCTTTTGAAAGTATTATCGCAGTTACTATATTTGCTCTTCGAGATACTAACAGTTAAGCTATGTTAATGGTAGAGTATTTCTAGCAGAAGCTTATACTTACGTTAAAACTACTAATGACAGATATTGTTTCCTCGTTGCTCAAGGAATAATTATATACTTTACTTTACTGTAGTAGCTATCTTAGGGCACGTCTCTTCCCTTCGGTACGCAGCATACTGATCGATCAATCCCCGAATGCACTCAGGGAAAGTAACTGACAGTACTATGAACATGCAACAAATGGATGTGTTTTCCTACATGTTTACCAATATAATAATACTATCTCGAGATACCTACTCGAGTATCCATTTGACAGAACAGGTGACATTCAATGTAGACATTGTCAGGAACTATACTTGAATTATTGGTTTTACACGAAGGCCATTGAAACAATTTGTTAAAACCAAGCTGGCTACATACAAATTCTTTTTTATGTGTGCATTGTGACAGATGAAAATCTGCACACTCCTATATTAATTCCTCAATTGCCTTGACTTCATGCCCACGAAGCAATGGAATGATAGATAGCTGACGAAATTTTCCCATCGAACATCATCAATAAGAATCTTTAAGAATAGCGGCAGTCCAAAGAATGCAATGTCTATACAATTGCCCCAGTGGCTATATCGCACAAGATTCGGCTCTACCCGTAGATAAAACAACATCACATCCTTGACCCCTCTCTTTCAAGGGAGAAAAAAAGATTTCTGAGCAGCAGCACTTGGGATTGGCATATGTTGAGTTATCATGCATGAGCCTTGGCATTAGTTCCAGTCTTAGAGGGTGTCGTATTCGTATTTCTTGATGTTGCCGAACCCGAGGTCATATAAAGCTCAAGCTCCAATTCCCTTTTCACGCTTGAATTATATTCTAGATAGATCAGAAAATATTTATTCGACTGTGAGATAAAATGGACGGCTCCAGTATTGCCAACTCAACCGTGAGCGACGTTTTCAACGCGCCTCTACACCCATACTATCCTTTAGGAGTAGTGATACCCGGCTACGTCGCGAAAGTCCTCACGACACAAGAGATTCTCGGAATATTCATTGTAACGTGCCTGGGCATCCTTGTTCCAACATGGGTCTACATACGACATGCGCGTGGTGACCTCTCTTCGAGCGAGATCTTCACAGCGCTATGGTTCGTCCTCTGCGGTTTCATCCACCTCGGTTTAGAAGGCAAGTATAATCAAAATCTCAATCCAACTCGGGTTGCTATCAAACTTTTATCCATATTCTATTTGAGTCGTTTCGATAATTATACCGCATCGCCCCAGCTAACGCGTGAAAAACAAAGGTTACTTCGCATTTAACGCACACGACATTGCCAGCCACTCGACAATTCTAGCCCAGCTATGGAAGGAGTACTCGTTCTCGGACTCGCGGTACCTAACGGCAGACAGTTTCGTAGTCTGCATGGAGACGATCACGGCCGTGTTCTGGGGCCCGCTTTCCTTCGCCTGCGCATGGTGTATCCTAGCCGACCACCCCCTCCGACATCCGTTGCAGTCGATCATCAGTCTCGGGCAGCTGTACGGCGACGTGCTCTACTACGCGACTTGCACGTTCGATTACGTCAACTTGGGCATCGAGTACTCGCGGCCCGACCCGGCGTATTTCTGGGGTTATTATGTCTTCTTGAACGCCTTCTGGATCGTCATCCCTACCTGCCTCCTGGTTCACAGCACACGCGAGACAGGGAGGGCTTTTGCAGCGTTGAAGAAGGCTTCTCCGGCTAGGAGAGCCAAGTAAAAGTTTCAATGGAATGCCTGTCACTGATGAACCATATAAATGTGTTTTTGTTTATTCGTTTTCCTGTTCCATATACAATACAAATGCTATCCTCGATTGGCGGACGTCCGGTTTTGTCCACCCCGGGCCACAAGCCTCGGGCATTCCACTATGTGATCTAAATCGAAAAGCCGTAGTTTATTTTACATGTCTGAGTGTAGTAACTATAGAACGACTCCTGCTATTAATAAAGGAGAAATTGTCTATCCAAAATGATACTTTCTGTTCTTGGGCAGGGGCTGACAAAGAAGGGTCCCAACTACTGTCGCAGGCTATGATCGGGCCAGTTGTGTGTAAATCGTTTTATTCGAGCTAGAAAACAGCTGACTTTGTAAGATAGTCATATATTTTTAAAATCATCAAAGATAGAATACTGTTTAACGTCTCTTTTCAAATCAAACTCGCTTAAGTAAGGGGAGCCGTATTCGTAGCGTGGTGTCTCCTATGTCCATCAAAAGCGTAACTTTGCCGTCTCCATTTCCGCCGTTGTTTTTCACTAAGTAGTGTTCTAGCGTAGTTGGCGAGCGCTCTAACCGCCGAGTCAAGATCATCGCTTCTGCAAAGCGGCCAGCGAGAAGCTTGACTATCTCATGGTGCTATTCCAGCATGGCGAATGTAGCTTGATACTACTAGAGGTTCGACATGGAGGATAGCGATACATTGGAAGCGAGTTAGCGATCTAGACGACACAAGTACAACGTACGAGAAAGCGAGAAAGCCCAGGACGGAAGCTAACTAGTAGGATAAATCATGAGATATCATCATAGAATAGCGTCCCTGAGATGAAGTGGCGGAATATACGATTAGGTCATGTCGAATTTAAGGAGAGACAAGATACGATATAGCGAACGAAAGCAATCTTGCTGAGTGTTTCTGCACTTCTTGATATGCTGAAATCGTGATGCGAGATGCTGTCTTACCTTGTTTTCCCGCTTAGTAATTTTCGCTACTTGACGTTGAGTCGACTGCACTAGCATAATATTCATCGTAAAAGCGATCATATGGATGTAGCAAAAATAACGCCAAAGGCTTACGGTAGCTGGCCGAGTAAGGTCTTCGCAGCTTCACGTGCCTTTAGCCTCATGTTAAACTCGTACCTTAACAACCCGATACGGAACGCAAATGCTAACAGGCGTGTACATAAATGGTAAAGCGTAGTCAAAAGAATCTCAATCCCATGCAACGGGTTCAACGCCTACCAAACCACAGCCGTAGTGGCCTTCTATGCGAAATGACCCCCTAATTTATACACATGCCCAGCTGAGGAGAGATCATCTATTACCTTGGGTACTTTGCATCCTCGATAGGTGGAGTAACCCGTTCATCACCGTTCATCACCGTTCATCACCATGCTTGAAACCATCGCGCCAGCGTCATATCGATGTCAAGCTCAATATCCTACACTATTATTGATTATTAAACACAGCGGTTCCACGGCTGGCGGCTCTGCTCCATGCACAGAACAACTGTCGAACGTTACAGGCTCTCATGTTCATGGACTTGGGGCGTCGGGCTTGCAAGTAAAACTCTTTTCGTCACCTGTTGCGAGTTAGCTTCGAATGTCGTCGTACTGGAGACACAGGCATCTTACCGCCCAGGCGGCAGCAATTGAGCCAACAACACCACCCGATATCATCATTTGCCGGACCCCCCGCGTGCTCCTAAAGACCATGCCACTCAGCGCCCCCGCGACAATGGTATTCGCGGCGTCATGCTGGCCCCTAACGTAGCCTATCAGGGAGTTGATGCAGTTGTATGTAATAGCGACGACACCGGCTGAGTTGCCTAAGAAAGGGCCTCTTCTTGTAATTGAGTTCAGAACCGAGTTCAAGCGCAGCTTGGGTGGCTGACCGGCTGACTTCCGCAGACCTTCCTGAAGACCCCAGGCGCCACCTATTGATAAGGCGGTAAGATATGTGATACCGGTTCCGTAGCATAGATCGTCGCTAAAGCCACGCGACGGGATGGCGGTGTGCGCGCCCGGTAGGTCGGTCAGCGCCGAGTCTTCTAGACTCAGGTACTCTAGATTCTCCTTGTTCAGGCCGGCTAGAGGGTGCAGCTGGGAGGGGTCGGCAAAAGCAGAGCTATTCAGGAAGGCATCGACGCCCTGGGCCTCGGACGGGTCGAAAGGTGTCGGGTTGAATGTGTTGGTGTGAGTAGACGAGGAAGCGGAGGGCGCAGGAGACGCGGGCTGTTGGGAAGATGACGAGGACTTGCGTCCTGTGAGGGCGTCCCAGATAGACATGTTTTGAGCTGATAAAAAGCGGTTCGATGATACAAGTACACAAGAAGAGAAATGAAGAGATGGATGCCTAAGTCGGTTGAGCGGGCCAAGTAAATGGGTTGTCGCAAAGTACCGGTATTTTGGAACCGCTGCGGGCGTGTGTATGCGTATCGTCGCAATGCCTGATTTTGAAGATGATAAAAGCTCGAAGATCGATTAAAAAATGTTTCCATGTATCTGCACCTGCACATGAGATCAGTACCCCCCCGTTATCCATGTGGCCCGTGCGAAGGATCCCCTGTGCCACAAGGCTATTAGTGGGTACAAGCGTAGAAGTACCGCTGTACATCAAAGTGTGTATCCATAATTTCTTTAGGTATCCTTACCCAAAAAAACCCTTGAAAATCCCAAATGCCACCAAAACTAGCTCTTGGCACTTCTATAAGAAATCTAGGAGCACGCCTAAGCATTTATTTCTTGTAACTATAATAAACAGTGCGTTCTTGAAGCAACTGGCACATCAGGGATTTCCTAACGAGATGAGAATCTCATTGGCCCTTACTTAGATATATCAGCGTTTTTACATGTGTCACAACATTCTCACTTATGGCTCATCCAGTACGAGAGGGGCGCTTGGTCTAACCTATTTCTCCCCCCGCAGCGATATACTGCAGCTACCCTAGGATACTCGAATCGAACCGGCGATGGAAATAGACCAAATAACAAAATGGACGTTACAATGAGTCTGAGTGAACTTCCCGATATCGGGAGCACGTCCTTCAATCAGAAGGCCGCAGTTGCTTGGCTGGAAAAGCAGCCTGAACACATTCAGTCACCGTAAGCTTAGACACATCTTCATATCGGGTCTCGTCATGCTCACAACTACGATAGGCTGGCCGAGCATCTTTTCAAAGAGCTGCTTTCCAATGCTGCACGGCCAAAACAATCTTCTGGTAGCGCCTGCAGCAAGTTATGTGGATTTGTTGAGCACTGCTCCAAGTCTGCTTCGCCTGCGCTGAGGTGCTTTGCCTTTGCTCGAGCGACCAGCATAAAGCTATTCAACTACTTTATTGAGTGGAACGAGCAGGATGCGCATAGGTCCATGCGCCTTGTCCTCGACTATGTCGTCTCTTCTATTATGTGGAACCCTGATGCTGAAACCAGCAAGTCGATTAAAGATAGCATTTTGAACGACACTATCTCGGTCATCACACTGCAAGCTTCCAGGCCGTCGACGAAATCCTCTATGATTGCCATCGATCATTTCCTACAGAAGAAGGTTATATATTTGGGTGAGGTAGTACGAGCCTATCGACGCCTCCGCGAAGGCGCATGTGAACAGGAGGCTCTATGGGACTCCTTCATATCTCGCGTCTTCGCATGGATGGAATTTCAACCTGTTTGGACTGTAGCTGGTAAGCTTCTAGTCACCATTTTAACACAGCCTTGGTATCAAGACGATAAAATTTCTAGGCATCACCCCCATACCTGGCACAAGTTCATTTTAAGTGGGTTGAGCATCAACCCCGAGCTCCTCGAACCGATCAAAGTCTATATATTCATGCCGCTGTTCAAAACGGACCCAGCTTCGGCTTTGCTGTATCTCGATGAGTTGACCTCGCTTCAGAATCTTACAACCAGTGATAGTGAAAGTTGGGATCTCAACGCCATGCTCTGGGTTGCTTTACTCGAGGCAGGAAAGAAGACCGGGGTTGTGGGCGAACCAAATCATGGTCAGTGGGTTCTTTTAGTAGTCAACAAATTCCATGTTAATCGTGAAGAAGGTTCGAAACAAGACATGGGCATAGCCAACCAGATTCCAACCCGCATCCTGGAAGTCTTACTCTGTCACAGGTCCAACGAAGCACGTGCCTCTGGATTATCAATCCTCGTTGCATCGCCATCAACTACGAAGCCGTATGCCTCGAAGACACTCGATCTCCTACAGAAGTATCTTCCTTCTTTCCACGAAGATGTTGATCCCAAAATCAGATACGACGTGTTGTGTCACTCAAGAAACATGATTCGACGCCTCTATAACTCCGCCGAGACTCTACGTAAGGAATCTGCTCGTACATCAAAAGTGCCAGAGAAGAAGACGAAAGAATTTAAGAAGGCATCTTCAATACTCGAAAATGAGGTGACAACTCAAACCGAAAGACAAAATATCCAAGAAACTGTGGTTAATTCTCCGACAAATACTCTGCGTGAGCATGAAGAGTTTATCGAATGGTACACCAGTTTTCTCAAGGGAGAACTTGTGCCTAGCGCGTCATACCAACGCCATATAACGGCTCTGAGAGCCATGAACTATTTTCTCCAGTCAAACCTAGTCCAAAACGACAAGACTTCTATCACGAGACGGCCAGCAAACCTCTTGATTGACGATACATGGTTTCGATCCGTCCTCGACCTCATCATGGACCCCTACGATGATGTAAGAGAGACCGCCACATCACTAATTATGCTTCTTCAACCCAGTGGATCCATGTCCGGACCACCGTCCCAGATCAATGGTCTGTCTGTTACCCCACTCGGAGAACTGCAGACGTTTTGTCGAAAGGCAAATGAGCTCGCGCTCAAGACTGCCCGCGCCGATCACTGCGACGGCGCTGCAAGAGCTCAGCAGCTGCTATGTCGCTGGAGCTCTAATTTCGAAGAAGCAGTGGGGGTGCTAGAGGCTATATTTTCAAGTCTAGAGCAGAAGCTTTGTGCGGCGGAACGTGATTTAGCAGCAGCCGTGCTTCAAGCGCCAGTGCACGGTGATTTTGCATCTCTTGGGTAAGTTAATAGGACTCTTTTGGATTACAGTATGTGATGCTTAGCGGAACTTAGGTATATCTGGAGCTCATTCACTGGTGTCCAACTTGATCAACGGTACCTTACCATCCTTGATGAGTTCCAAGGTCGGGCGATTACTTGCTGCCAACGAGTTTGGCGCACAGTGCAACATATTCTGTGCGACGATTCCCCTGAGGGTCATTTACCAGAAGAGCTACAGCAGATAGAGGGGCTCGACACGAAAGATCTCTTGAGCTACAGTTTTAGAGCCATACATGAGTCAAGGCAAGACGCAATATAGCCATCAAGTCGCCAGTGCTGACTTGCTATAGTAACCTACTGCGCACCATCGCTCAAACCGCGCGCTTTGACCGGAAGCAGGGCTTTCTTGCTCCTTCCCGGCGAAACTTTGAAGATATCGGAAGTTTGACGTTTGATGAGTTATCGAATCTTCGGCACAGGGGAGCATTTTCTACCGTTTCTCAGACGTTCACAGCTTGTTGTCAACTCGTACAGTGTATACCAGCGCATCAAAATAATGGCATCGATCTGTTGGAGCAGTGGTACGAGGTGAGTCGTCCTCATCTCTGGGCCTGTAGTATATGGAACTGACTTATACAGGGGGCGCTGAACTGCATATACACTCAGGGTTCAACGACTCGGAGATCAGCCGGGATACCTGCCATTATCGTCGGCATACTAGCGTCCAAGGCCGATAGTCCTTCTTTTAACGAAGTTATTGTTAAATTACAAGAAATAGGGCGTCAGCCAGCTTTTGTATCCGAGACCGATGGATCCAATCTTGCACAAGTACATGCTCTCAACTGCTTGAAAGACATTTTCAAGACATCTTTCTTAAGTCATCGAGCCGAACCTTACTTGACAGACTGCTTACAATTAGCCGCGTCGAGTCTCCAGTCGGAAGTGTAAGCCATAACAATCACGGTTCAAAGGAAGAAAACTAACCGAAGCAGATGGGCAATTCGTAACTGCGGTCTCCTCCTTTTGCGAAGCCTGATCGATAATCTTTTCGGCACGAACGAGACTAAACTAGCGATGGAGGCCGGGTGGGACGGCCGAACCATTAGGATTCCATACCATAAATATGAGGCGCTCCCCTCGCTTCTCGTCAATCTCTTGGAATTAGGTAAAAAGTCGTCTGGTATCACCATAGGCACGCAGACGGCCGAAGCAGTATTTCCAGCCCTCGATATCATTCGTCGTGCTGGGCCACCGGAAGGATACCTTCGAAAACTACATGATATTATCTCCTGGTACTTGGGGAGTCATATATGGCATGTGAGAGAGATCGCGGCAAGAACTTTGTGCTCGTTGCTTTTAACGCCTGCTTGGCTCCAATCAATCGAGCTGCTTATTACTGGCATAGGCGAAAACTCTAATAAGCTGCATGGGGCACTCCTTACAATCAGGTTTCTGCTCGAAAGGCTTCTTCGAATTATGCCCAACGAGCTTTCTGGTAGGTCTCAACTTTGCGTGTAACCACTGTGTTTCTCCCGACATGCTAATTCTGTCCAGAGAAAAATATCAATGCCATTTACAAGATGTTGGGCAGTTTAACGGCTTCAAACAATTGTCTGCACATTTGCACAGAAGCTCAAGCTGTATATATTGACATTTTCAATTTCATAGAAAACACAGTTCGGATACAACCGAATGAGATGCTCGAAAATTTCGGGGTTGTAAGCGCACGGCAGGACTATGGCCAGGCGTCTCTCGCATTGTTAAAAATGAGAATGGCTGGAACAGTTGTACAGCAGGCCCTCAGAAGAAAGAGCGGGGAATCGATTGACACGTTGGATCAAGAGCTGAAGATCGCTCTGACGACTGACATCAATGTTGCATGTGGAATGCTTGAGGCTGTATCAAGCAGTAACTGGTCGCAGACGGATGAGGTCCGATCACGTCTCGCAACCACATATTTACATGTATGTTTCGCTACCGAAGCGCCAGAGCCACGAACGGCAGCCTTGGAGGGTCTTGCGTCTCTGATAGACGCACTATTGAGATCCGATTCCGAAGGCAGCGCGTTGAATATTGTTCCATCCGAGGAGACGATGCATGCTTTGTGGTTGGACTTGCACCAGAAACCTATTAATGCGAGCCTTTCAGACGCTATCATACGCGTCAGCGGACCACTAATGGCAATATCTCTCGCCCGGGCGCGCGGGCAAGTTGACGAGAACCTTGCGCAACGTCTTAGGAGCTGGGGCGCCATGATGAGTGATGCTGGGATAGCAGACCGAGTGAGCCTGGCCGAGCATTGCTTTTTGACGAGAGAAACACAGAGGCTAACCGAGAGGCAGACGTTCGATACTCGTATAGCTGCTGTAGAAGCTATCAATTCTCTGGCGAGTACCGTCGGGTTTCTTGCCGATAGTTCGGATAACAAAAGCAACTCTCGAATCTCCAGTGCTCACTTGCCTTGGCTACTTGCACTCTATGATGCACTCACGGACGATGATGTGGAAGTTCGTGAGGCAGCCGCTGAAGCCGCGAGCCCCATTTTGGCTCTACCGCTTGTACCAATTGAGGCCAGTACACAACTTTTGCGCTGGCTCATGGCACGCTTCGGGCATGAGGGAGATTTCATGATGCATGTCGCAGGGCGCATGGTGGGACATCACTTCGGTTCTCATTCTTTTGCCACCATGGATGTTATAGAAAGAGAGTCAGCTGGGACAGATGGGCCAGTCTGGGTCCCGGCGAAAGCTCAACTGACAGAGGCTATGCGCTTCGATGACTCGCTATTTGTCGTCGAGGAACACAACCAGTATATAGACGAGGTACGCGAGGCGGAACGATGGACAAATGTGTTCATAGCCTCGGATTCCAGGGCCCGCGGTAACGCAAATCGAGCCCTCGCGGAATGGACACTCATGGGTCTTCGCGCACTGATCGAAATTTCTCAAGCCGAGTCCACAGTAGCTGGTGACGGGCCTCTAGGATGGACATCGAAACCTGAAGTGTTCGCGATCTGTGCACGTATCTTGATTTGCGCCTCCGCGCTTGCGAATCTAGGAAAGACTCGGGACCAAGCACATAGCGAGAGTGAAGGGAACAAAGAGAAGGAAGCTGGCATTTACGCGGACGTATCAGAGGAACTGAGCCGGTTCTGGGAGCTAGGTCGTAGTGAGGGAGCAAGAGTCAATGGATTGCTGTTACGGATGTGCGGGATAAAAATATAGAACGGGCGATTTATATCGACAATAGTTATTCCTTGCCTTTGAGTACATGATTCCTCATGTGATATGCCTGGACCCAAGTCAGAAGACAACAATATAGACAACTGGTTCAACGTTCCTCGCTTGCGGCTCTAAGTATCTAACTCGAAGGAGGCCAGATCTCGGTAATGTCTCGTATCAATAGGATTTGCCAGTGCTCGTAGAAGCAAAAGGCATTGCGTCTTGGTTAAAACCGAGGAGTTTACGAAAATTCAAAAACTGGCCTTGGGCAGCCCCACGGTAGACTTGAACATGAGGTTGGAGGGGGGCTGGACCTTACCATTGCCGTCTGGGCTCCGGATGTCGAAGTTTGTAATCAGGTCACCGAGCCCAGTGCCATTGTAGCTGTCGATCTGCAGAATAGACAGCGTCAGAGTCAGAAGCCTAGTGTGAAAGGGACAAAACAGGGTCCGGAATCATAAAGAAGCGACCTTGGCCAAAATGTTCCGGTATTCGGCAGCCGTTGCCTCGCCTAAGCTTTGGGCTATTCTTAGAAAGGTTATTGACGCGATCTCGACGAGGTGATCGGCTCGGAGGCATTCGCCTCGTGAGGGGTCCTTGCACATCCAATTTACAAACTTGTCGACATGGCCGCTCGTCTTCAGAACGGACTTGGGAGTGATAACGGTGCAGTCCAATTCCAGCATGTTCTCGAAGAGAACACAGTGCTTCTGCCACAGGTCGACGATGTTGGTTTGCAAGGCATAGCCGGGCGAGCCATAATCGTAGAAACCACGGTTGTTTCCTTGGAAGTTGGGCGTAATCCGGTAAATATCAAATAACTCAGTAAAAAAGAAGCAACGCTTTCGTAAGTGACTCGAAGAGAGTACGATCAAAAGGATCGTCTTTCGACGTTGTCATAGGAGCCATGGCAGACAACGGGTGGCAGATGGCAATCTACTGTTGTCGCGCGATGACTTGTAATTACACCAGACGAATGAAGCCGGAAAGGATACCAATAATCCCGTACGATCTGGTTAATGTCAAGGTCGGTACCTAGTTGAGTGCATATGGCCATGTACCTCGTTGGTAGGACAACAGCAAAAAGAAACATAGCCGTTGATTCTTCTGCGGCTTTTCCTTATCCAAAGTCACCCAGCTGTGCTCTTTTCGTTCTGGCGTTCTTGCTATTTCTGTCTTCCCCTAAATACTTCTATTCTCCCTCACTTCGCCCGCCAGACCGCCGTTTCTCCTGCCCACAGGCAGACATCGTTACTTTCTGAGTCATTGTTATTTTCGTCACAGTCACGATCGCGCTCTCCTTATTGTCCGTTAGCTTTTGATGTCACAGCTACCAACCCAGAGCGCACTACACAGTTGTGAAAGGTCGTCATGGAACTTAACGACAGCTTAAGAACCTCCTTGCAAATACAGACGGAGGAGACCCTGAGGGTCGCAAGCTCGATAGGTATTATAAAAGCTGAAGTCGGCAACGCCGACTCCAACGGGAGAGTTTTAACGCCATTCGGGATCCGGATCAACGAGAACAATCGCAACATGCACCTGCTTGCATACAAGCGTCCCGATCTGTCTTAGGAGAAGAACCGCTTTCAGAAGTATAAGGACAAGTTCAACCTCAAGATTTGGAACATATGGAAAAGGGGTATTGTGAATTACTTGTACCTAAGCTATGAAGCTATGGCAGCCCGTGGTTCCAATGAGGCGGAATTCCGGATTTTGCTTTAACCAACATATTCATCAATGAGGCTCAATTAAAGAGGTTACCAGAAGCAACGTCCTAGCAGCCGACCCGCCTGGTGCAATATGTTTGCAAGCCGCCGCAGAAATGATGGCAAGCTCCTCGACATATAGTTGAGGGTGAGGGGAAGAAACAATACGACTGGGACATTAGGTAGCCCGGACTGTGCCTATTACGTTTCTCTGCAACCTTTCGACGGATCTTTCCGGGATTGCGTTAGCTGGCATGTGCACGTTGTGCAGAACCACGCAATATGCCAATATCTCACTATCGAATTCGAGAAGGCCTCACAGAAGGATTCCTTCAGAACAGCCAAGAATCAGATTGCTATTGCGTCGAGAATAGCATTATATAACCGTTGGAAGCTGAAGCAGGCAGTGCTTCAAAAAACAGGGCGCGAGTGGTCGGAAAAGGATCGAAGTTAAATGCGCCACTACGGAATCACATTTTTAGCAATAGAGTGGCAGATGTGGTGTGTTATACCAAACGACTATACATCTTGGGCAGGCTCTACCATGCATGCCATAGATAGATACTTGCACACGGGGGTGATAAGGAATCGATCATAACCAAGCACTTGTCATTTGAACTCTCCGAACTATAGCAACAATCTAATATATCTACCTGGGTATGGATGATAGGCAGAGAAACGATCGTGAAAATAGGATCTTGTAGCCCTACACTCGTATTCTAATCACCGTACACACAAGAATCACCAGCTTCAAACTAAGGGTATGGATCGCTGGGTAGACTGATAGACCAGTGTCTGAGTTCAATGATACCTAACAAGTCCAAAAAAAACAATCACCCCTGTTTTAAATACGGGATACGTACCGAAGTCGTGATTGCGGAGTTACATATGTAGAAAAGGAGGTACCTACTACTTATTGTCACCCCACTACTCAGCCTCATGATAGGGCAATCAATCAGCGCTAAGCTACAGTGCAGTTACTACTATGCAAGTAGTTTAGGTAGTCGGGATCTACCACGAGCTCTGACGCCAGGCGAGCCAGGTTCAATTCGGCCTCCTTTCCCCAAGGGTCCTTAAGTGCGCACCGTTGTCGCTCTTTCAACAATCTTTGAAGAATGAGGCTTACCCGCCTGGGAATTCTGGGAATCAAGCCTCTTCCATGAACGAACCAGAAACACACGAATATTGCCGTCGGACATGCACCGTCACCATGTCGTCTCTTTCTCGACGATCTTCCTTGTCGCAGCCAATTTGCTCTTACCTGTCGCCATCTTGATCTTCGCGGCCGGCTTCTTCCCCTACAAACCCTTCTTGCCCGGCCTCGCCCACCATGAAAAGCTGGATTATGGGTCGCCTCCCGATGCGCCGTTTGACAAACTAATTTTCATGGTTGTCGATGCTTTGCGCAGGTAGAGAAGCCCACCACACCTTCGGTCGTAACCACACCCAAACTAACTCGCCACGATTCATAGTGACTTTGTATATCTCGACGGCTCTGGCTTCGAATATACCCGAAGGTTAGTTCGCCCCCTCGACACGGCCACGCTCGCCCATGTCGTTGCTGATACCTGTGCAGCTTGATCAACGATGGCGTTGCTCTCCCATTCACTGCGCATGCGACATCCCCCACCATTACCATGCCGCGCATCAAGGCCATGACAACGGGCACGACGCCCTCGTTTCTTGACGCCATCTTAAGTTTTGATGAGGCCGACACCTCCTCGACCCTAGCATCACAGGATACATGGCTCGCCCAGATGAGGGCCAAGAACACGGGAAAACTGATCATGTATGGCGATGATACCTGGCTGAAACTCTTCCCCGCCACTTTCGACCGAGCGGAAGGAACCACGAGCTTCTTCGTCTCTGACTTCACCGAGGTCGATAACAATGTGACGAGACACATCGCCGATGAGTTGGTCAACGACGACTGGAACACCATGGTCCTCCATTACCTTGGGCTCGACCATATCGGCCACAAGACGGGTCCGCGGGGCCCCAATATGATCCCGAAGCAGCGCGAGATGGATGCCATAGTTCGTCAGATATACGGGGCCATGGAAACCAATGAGCACTTGCGGTCTACCTTGCTGGTCTTATGCGGGGATCATGGTATGAATGATGCGGGCAACCACGGGGCCTCTTCTCCTGGAGAGACTTCGGCCGCTCTAGTGTTTGTTTCTCCGAAGCTGAAACCCATCTCTGGAGATATAAAGGCCCCCGTCAAGTTCACCGAAGATTTCCAATACTATTCTACCGTCGAGCAGTCCGATTTAGCGCCGACGCTTGCTGCGCTTCTCGGCTTCCCTGTTCCGAAAAACAGCCTGGGAGCCTTTATATCCGACTTCCTGCCCCTTTGGCCTAGGTGTAAGTTGGCGAGAGACCTGTAAATCACGCTGACTAACCAATTTTGCCAGCCAGCGATCAACTGCAGATTCTTATACGTAATGCCAGACAGATTCTCGCCATTGTCACTGCTACATTAGGCGGTTCGTTTTCCGAGAGTGTGGCGAGTGGCCAGGAATGCCTTCGCCCAAGCTCCTCCGCTGTAGAATTAGTATGTCAGTGGCGTAGAATCAGCGAGTTCGCGGAACAATCAGCAACCGATAGCGCTCAATATCAAGATTGGCTCTTGGACATATCAAGAGTGCGTTGCCCTTCACCCTTTTTTGCGGCTACTTTTGAAACCTGTACTTACGCATTCCTCAAAATAGTGGCTTTCTAAAGCGCAGATGTTGATGAGTGGCATGGCTAGCAATTACGACGTTGATAAGCTAATCTTAGGGGGAACTATTACCGGCGCTGCTGTGTTTGCAGCCGGAGTGGCCGTAGCCGTGTCAGCCAAAATTACCATACGCAATTTCGTACCCTTTGCCTTGATCATTCTGCTTTATGGTGTGATGATGTTCGCCAGTAGCTTTGTTGAAGAAGAGCAACATTTCTGGTACTGGTCAACGACTGCATGGCTGTTCTATCTTGCTGTGAAAAGGTGACACTCAAACCCATTAGTATAAAACTCTAGCTCCTAACATTGTAGCAGGGCACCGAGACCAACTAGGAAATATTTCATCATAACGCTCCTTGGACTCGGTATGATGAGACTGACACGCGGGTGGAACCAAACTGGCCAGAAATTTGCGGGTGAGCCTGATATCGTCACCACAATTCTGGTATCTAATCCGACATTCCTTTGGGTCCTGGTATGGTCCACATATTTCTTACTTAGCCGGGAGCTTCTACATAATCTGGATGGGATCCCAACCGTGATTTCGGGTTCGGTCGTTGCTGGAGTGGTGACATCAGCCGTATCTTTCAAGCTCACATTCACGAAGCAAGACGCTCCCGAGCTAGTTGTCGGGGTGGCGAGGATCTTGACCGACTTTTTTGATGGGCCATCTCTCGTGACCCAAGCTCGCGCCGTGTTCATGGGTATCGGGCTGACGGCCATTTATCCGTTATATCTATTATACTTCCAACCGACTAAATCATCCAGGAAGCAGGGTAAGCAAGCATCATAAGGCTTCTCCAAATTCCACGTCACGCTAACATTGTTGTAGCTGTGCATGCTCTTCACCACTTATACACGCTTTTTGCCCTGACCCAGTCGCGAGCGACCAATGCACCTTTATTTTTGTTGTTTCGAGCCATATATTTCTTCTTGGATGAGCTTGATCTTGATCCGGTTGAGGTGACCACTACGTCATTGCTCCTACAGTTCGCGTCGTTCTTCGCGATGGGGGGCTCGAACGCCTTCACCGGCATCGATTTGTCCAGTGCCTACAATGGCGTCAGCGGCTTCAACGTCTTTGCCGTGGGCGCACTGACGTTCGTTAGCAACTGGGCTGGCCCTGTGTGGTGGACGTCGGCATCGAATCTCTTGCTGCTGTCGAGCGGGGCGAAAGCTGCGAGTAATCATCGCAGCGCGAGCGGCGAAACGAGTAGCAATCTCTTCGCACAGCACGCATCACTCTTGACGTTGTACGCGGCGGCTAGCTTGGGGTCTGTGATGGCCGCGTGCACGGCGCTGAGGACACACTTGTTCATCTGGACGGTTTTTTCGCCGAAATATCTTTATAGCATGGCTTGGAGTTTGGGACAACATCTTGTCATCAATATGGGGTTGGGAGGCTTGTTGTATTGGCTAGGACGAACGTGATACCGGATAGAAGTTAATAGACTCATGCGCAAATACTGTTACGCTGGCCTAGGTCTATTTGAAGCTACCTACGTGCTACTTTTTAACTCTTCTCACCTTTATATATCAACTTAGGCGACGCGTAATTTACGGAGGAGGACTCTCGAAAGAGAACGGAAATGCCAATATAATGTACAAGTAGATGAGGGATGATGTAACTAGGGTACTACTAGTAGTGGGAAATCCGGAGCCCGGAGCCGATGCGGGTATTTCCGGTGCATTGTGAAATGCGTCAGATAAGGGTCTAACCGCATATATATAAGTCGTTGTAACGTTGAAACTCATTTTGCCTTTTCTTATTTTGTGACGGTAGCAGGTTGATGATCCGCTAGTATGTATAAACGATTTCAGGCGAAGAGATAGGGCATAGGTACATACACTACGGCTCGAAGCAATGTCCAGACTTCAGCCTTGCGACCTTCAGTGTCAGGTAATGCCATTGTGGTTGTATTGTTGATGTAGAGGTAATGGAGGGGCCTACCTAGTGCCCCAGCACTGTGGCTACTCTATATATACATAGTGTAGGCCGTACCTGCCTACATTCAGTAAGAGGGAGGTTATGACGTGTGGCGGCATTGCCCTTTATGACGGCCCGGACTCTGCAGCAAAAGATCGCACTAAAGACGTCCATGAGACTTGGTCAGCCGGTGTCTAGCTAGAAGAGATCGGGGATGTTTTAAACATGGCCCATTCCAGCTGCACCTAATCTTCTCACATGATCGTATTCGGGAGGGGAGAGTAGTCTTACTATTCAAGACGCGTTGCTAACTTATCTCCGTATGTAAGTAGTCCGATGGATCTACGCACGGTTCCACTGTTTTGTACCATGCGAGCCATGTAATTTCCAATACCTTGGTAGAATCCACCAGGATATGCATAGTAATACTACAGTACATACCTATTGAAGCAAGTGTGACTAGTTGCATTGCCGTGCATATTGGAGTAATACATCTTCCAAGTTGCTGTAAATGGCTGTATGTACAACCTTATTACATGTGCCTTAGGTAGTTCTGTCGTATTTGTGGTCGGCTCACCCATGTCGGTCGGGTGGCTGAGGACCTCAGGAGCAACAGTTCTAGAAACCGTTATTGCGGGTGCCATGATTCAACCTTGATCTAGGCGTTTAAGCACAACAAGGCTTCCTGGGTTTAAAATCAGGTATAAGCGAAAACTAAGTATAACCAATATTGCCCAGCCTTCCGAAACTCGGACCCCGGGGACTGTAAAATGTAAAGTAAGCTCACCATTATTACATTAAACCCCAGCTTGCTTTAAACATCCGTTGACCCTTTTACGAAAGTCCGTCGCCATCCATTGAGCCAAAGTGAAGAAGGTGGACTAAATCGTGGAAAAGGCATCGACATGTGTTGAGAGCTCTTCGCTGTAGAAATGAGAGCCTTCCGGCTCCGGTTGGGAAAGGCGAACTCGTTGTCGACCCCGACCCGTTGCTGCTCGGCCGGTCCGTCCGTACCGGCCTGCCGCTCGACTTCAGAATCGCCCGAAGCCGAGCCCGCGCCCTCAGCAGCTGAGATCAGAGGTGCCATCTCAGCACGGCGCCGGTAACGCGCCTCGCGCTCCGCCTTCTGGTCTAAGTTGTCTTTGCGACCCTTATGGTCGTCTTGTTGGTGTCTATTATCTAATTCTGATGCTACCTTTTTCTTGGAGCCCCCCCCTACCGGCAGGCTTAGCTTCTTGTTGGTTCTGTTGTTGTCGCTTCAGCCGTAAAAAATGGCCGTGAGTCCGTGGTGTCGGCGGCCACAATACAAACTCTGATTTGGGTGGTGAACTGGAATCCAGGTGGCCTAGCCAGTCTAAAATCACCTCTGAGTCCGTGTCGTCGTAGTAGTGTGTGATGAATGATAGACGATGGGCGATAGACGATGGAAGATGGAATGGGTGATTGAGGGGTGATTGCTTACCAGATATTGTGGTTGAGTGAATGCTATTGGTTACAATTATGAATGAATGAGAGTTAGGTACCTAGGTACTTACTAGGCACATTCCAGAGTGTCGGGTTCTTCAATGCTTTGCCTTCTGCTTACGTAGTATACACGAAGATGTCCGATTGTCTCTCCCTTACAGTTCGCTCTCGCTGTCCAAGAATTGCTATGCCCTCATCTATATGTCTCGGCCCTTGGCAGTGCTAACAAGCAAGGTACTGTACTTGAACAATTATACTTGACCTAATGAAGGTACATGTTAGGTACCTACGTAGGCAATAGTGTCAACTCTAATTGATTTGGCCAAACCCGAATCGAGGCGTGGACATGAACAATGGGGCATCAAGATATAGCAACTAGGCAATATTAGAATCTTACCTACCTAGGTAGGTACCTAGGTAGTATTGGTATATCTGCATTATTTATTTATGCAGGGTGCTCCGCTTTTCCACTTTTTAAGTCACGGAGCTGAAGCAGTCTCTAAAGGGATACATTGCATATTATCAGTCAACATTTCCTATTGATCCAGCGTCTCGAGTGTCACCTTGGTCAGGCTGACTTTGACAAGGGGACACACCAACAGCATATGCCGTCCTATTTTTTTTTTCTTCGTGAATCTGTCAACAACCAACAACAACAGCTTCGTCTTCTTACGCCACCTATTTTCTCTTTTCTGTCGCTTCCTCTCGCACGTCTTCTGCATCATGCCAGCCATACTTCCAACCTGATAGCTGTCCTACCGATTACGCTACCGTCGTTATCTTGCTCCGGTGCGCGACTCCCGAACTTGCGTGTCCCGTTGTGCATCCCAAACCCCGACTCGCATGCGAATGGATGTATCATCCCTAGGAAACCATGTGGCGGCGCACATACTTGCTCCTCATATTAGTTCGATTATGGTTTGCCCTGTCGTCGAGCTATCTGCATCCCGATGAGAACTTCCAAGGCCCAGAGGTCATCGCTGGTATGTGCAACCGACACAAGCCTACGTAATCGTACTGGTCCCATGCCGTAGCAGGAGCCGTCGCGTCACCAGCGCGCATCTTGCCATATAGTAACCTTCTTGACTAACACGGCAGTGCGCGCAACCCTATAGGTCAGATCTTCAAGTACCCCGTTCGGCTGACTTGGGAATTTACGAGCGACCACCCTATCCGAAGCGTCTTCCCGCTATGGCCGGTCTATGGGCTGCCTATGCTTCTCCTGCGGTGGCTGTGGATCGGTAACGGCAACGATGGCGAGATCCCTCCGATCGCCGTGTTCTGGACGCTGCGCGTGCTGATGTTCATCACCAGCTTCGTGCTGGAAGACTGGGCAATACACGAGCTCGTACCGTCGCGGCGGCACCGTCCGGTCGCCGCCTTGTTGGTCGCCTCGTCCTACGTTACTTGGACTTTCCAAACCCACACCTTTTCCAACTCGATCGAGACACTCGTTGTTTTATGGGGTTTGGTTTTGATTGAGCGCATCCTGGAGACTCCTGTGAGAATTTAGCTCTGGCTTAAATAGATGTTGATCAGACGATACTAATAATCTTTCTAGCAATCATCTTCTATACTGGCGTCGACTGTGCTTGGCATTGTTTGTGTCTTCGGCTTTTTTAATAGGATTACATTCCCTGCCTTTCTACTAATACCCGGGTTTCGCTTAATACCCCATTTCATTAATAAGTAAGGTCTCCATGGACTATGGAACTTGGCGATGCGCGATTCTAATTACGGGTTTGGTTCTAGACCTTTGTCACTTGTTGCGATGACAACTTCGGCCTTGTTTACGGTTTTGGTTGCGGTCTCACTGGACACCTCCTTCTACACACCATATTCGATATCTTGGTTGGATCTTTATCGGAGTCCTGTAATTACGCCGTGGAACAATCTAAGATATAATATCTCACCTTCCAATTTGGCGCAGCATGGACTTCATCCTTGGTACCAGCATTTGCTCGTCAATCTACCTTTATTAATCGGACCGGCTGTCGGACTCCTCTTCACGCAGCCGCATCTAAACCTGCGGTTTTATTCCGCCATATCCGGGGTACTAGTGCTCTCGATATTTCAGCATCAGGAAGCTCGATTTTTGCTCCCAACGATACCTTTACTCTTGTCATCAGTGCGACTGCCGAAAAATGGCAGGTTCTTGAAAATTTGGATAAGCGCCTGGGTCGCCTTTAACGCGGTATTGGGACTTTTGATGGGAGTATATCATCAAGGCGGGATAGTGCCTGCTCAGGTTTTCCTGAGCAAGCAGCCAGACGCGACACAGGCGATCTGGTGGAAAACATATATGCCTCCGATCTGGCTATTGAATGGCAAGAATGAGGTTCTCGCCACCAAGGATGTAGCGGGTATGTCAGGCGAGACGTTGCTGGAAGAGCTGGAGTGGATTGCAACTTGCGACACGCCGGCTGACCGGCGCAACCTCGAATATCTCAAAGAAAAGGAAGGTACATATTTAATCACACCGTTCTCAGCAACATGGTTAGACCCTTACCTGGAGAACAAGGGATTAGACGGTCTGCGCTTTAGGGAGGTTTGGAGGTACAGGAAACATTTGAATCTGGATGATCTAGATTGGGCGGAGGATGGAGTTTGGAATACCCTAAGGAGAGTCATAGGACGACGGGGACTGGTGGCTTGGAGAGTGACCAAAAGCTGCGGTCGATCTCGATAGAAGAAGAAAAAAAGTAATAAAAAAAGAGAAAAAGTTAGACCTTGAAGATCGTGCACGAACTTAGGTATTTAAGAGTGTGTGATGTGTATTAGCTCCTTGGAATCTGACAGGTTCGGCAGCGCATATCCGAACAATACCTTTACAGTACAGTATGAACTATAGTACCGGTGTTAGGTAGCTAAAATACCCACCTCTTCATGGGGAACTTTCCCTATCAATGTCATTCCAGACAAATTGATTGGCCCATACGTAAGCATAAACCTAAGATCCCTGTCGCTATCTACTTAGTAGGTAGGCTAATACGCCAATGAAGGAAAATGGATTGACCGACATTGACATCTTTCGATCGAAGCTTCGCTCTAGACCAACTTAATTCCGACGATTGGATCGAGCTCAACGACGAGGCCAGCCCGTATGAAAACGTGTTACCGGCTGATTGTATCATACTCGTGACCTCGACTTGTGCCCGGAAACCCTCTGCTAGGTGGTCTTTACCGACCAAGAATTACGCATTAAAGGACGAACGAACGAACGGCGAGAGTCACAATGGGCGGGCTGAACCTCGAAGTGTTTAAAGTGAGTTCCAATGCTCTCTACCTTTTACCCACCATTTGCCCGCTTCTACGCATCTTGCTGTCTGTCTAGTCCACTTACCCCAACCGGGAAAATAGTTCGGCATGTACGTCATGTTCCCGATCGGCATCATGTTCTACTTCGGCACGAACCTGGACGAGCGCTTCGCGGTGCCGGACTTCTGGCCCAAGCCCGAGCAGGCCAACCGCGTGCCTTTCGAGAAGGACGAGATCCACGCCGAGCTCCAGCGCCTGCGCGCCAGAAGGATGTACCTACGTGACAAGAGACTTGAGGCCGAGGCCGCGTCGCGAGCGAGGGATGATGCGGCTGCTGGGAATGAGCAAGGGAAGTCGGATTGAGCTGGGGGAAGATGCTTTGCGTGTCTAGAGGCTTGACGCATCGGGAACGCGGGAGGGGAAGTGGGTATACCCCCCGAAAATATCGAAATATACGAGCATATGCGCCACCTGCTCCGAAACGAAACGATGATGTCAAGCGACATGGCATTCGGGAACCCTTGGCACGACAACCGAGCGAACTGTATCAGTATTCATGACTTCGAATTTGAGGCGTTTGGGGTATGATGAATAGGGATTAAGGTCGGCGAATGTCTGCAGATGCACTCTCTTGTTGCGGCCAGGGGTCAAGAGGCTTCAAGGTTGAAGTCTAAAAGAGATTGTGGCACGGGCGGAGATTGTATATATATATACAAGGCTCTATCTATGCTGATGTCTGAACAAATGTACAAGTCTGCATGATGTACAATATACAAGTCTACGTGATGTACAGTACTTTACAACCGCCACGCAGCAGAGCAGTTCACAAAATCTGCTCTCTTCATGAATCAAGTGCCTCTTCGACGGCACTCCAGGCTTCCTCGGAGACGTCGCCTCGTTCCGCATTGATGTACACGGCCTGCACATCCGGGTACTCCTGGACCACAGAGAGGAGCTTCGCCAGCGTGCCCACCTCCTCGGCATCGTCGACCTTGACCTTGTCGGACGTGCAGGACCAGAGGATGTCCGAGCTTAGAATGTTCAGACCCAGCGTCTTGGCCAGATCCTGCGCTACCTGTTGCGTCATGTTCGGCTGGGTCCATAGCACGACATTTCCCTCGTCGTCCTTCTCCACATCCTCGGCGCCGGCGTCCAGGGCCTGCATCATGACCTCGTCGAAATCCATCATCTCGTTGTCTTTGGTCTCACTGACGCCGTCGGGGTCATTGCTGTTCTTGTGACTCAGCACGACGCGCCCCTGCCTCGTAAACAGGAAGGCCGTCGGCGTAACCGTGCCACCGTGCTTCTTGACGAGGTGCCGCAGATCCTTGATAGATCGCTGCTTGTTGTCTGTCTCAATGTCGATCACCATGGCTACCGAAGGCGCCAGCATCACCTCGAGCGTCGCCGTCTCGAGGCTCGCGCCCGTCTCTGACTTGCCTTGGCCCCGCGCGATGGCCAGATCGATGCCAGCTTTGGGCATGCCCGCTGTTTTGATTTTCGCTTGTTAAAACCGTGTTCTCTTCATGCGTTTCCATGCCAATCTCGAGGTGCTTGCTACCTACCTTTCTTAGCTATCGCGATCACCGATGCGAGCTGTGTGTTCATGTTGGGATCAGCGCCGTACACTGGAGATGTAGTGTCGAGTTAGTGGAAGACGTGTCTCCTATCCGGCGAGAAAAATTGGCGCCGCACTTTTCGAATACATTGTCAACATCTTGGCGAAGTTGCTCCGCTGCGCATTCTTCTTCTTGTCGGCGGCGGCCTTCTCATGCTTGATCTTGGACCACTTATTGTGACCGCTGGAGAGGATCACGTTTGCGGTGAAAGAGCGCCGGCATTGGGCGCATATCGTGGACCGTACCGCATTTGATAGAGGTATCCGAGCCGATAATGGCGATACGGAGAAGAGGGAAGACATAAGGTTCTAACGGTTGAGTAGATAGTGTGGCTTGGAGGTGCACAAGCTCACAGTCCAAAGCGCCGGGCAGCTCTATTCAGATCTAAGGTTACTCTCGGCATTGTTCCAGCCTACCTAGACAATTCCAAGTTAGACTCGCTGAATGATAAGAATAGTGGGCCAAATCCGCCGACATCTCGCACGGCCATTGGCTAACGGCTCTCCCGCAGCTGTTGACGTTTCAGGGGTATCATTATACATAAGTACCTACCTAGGTGGTACTGTAACAATTGAATGATGCATCTCAATCCCCGGTTCCAACGAGCGACAGTCGAGGATTCCTCACACGACATCACGACATCTCCAAACAACCTGTTGATTCTTAACCTTGCGGGGTCAACCGGGCGTCTTTCCTTAATCCTACCGTTAACGATGCTCATGCGATCCCGTTAATGTTGTTTCAGCGTTGCTAGATACGCCCGTGACACCAAATGTCGTCACCGAGCTCGCCTCGAGCCTCGCAAGGCACCGCTCCAACGCCAACGCCTGCGCCTGCGTCGGTACCAGCTCCCACGCGAGCACCCTCCACGAACCCAGAACTCCAACTTGCCGCGCTACAAGCTCTGCCCGTGGAGCAACAGGACCTGTATCTATTGAACTTCGTCGCCTCCCTGAGCAAGCATGTTCTCGCCCTTGATGCCGACGACTGTACCGCCCAGCAGTTCTATCTCAAAAAGGAGGTCTTCCAGATCATCAACCTGCAGACACCGTCCCCGGGCCGAGTTATAAGGAACAACTTGGGCAAGATTCTAGCGCATATCTTTGGCAAGGGCGACAGAAAGCTTCTCTTCGAGACGGTGAACGAGCTGTCTACCCTCATTACGACTGGAAAGTCCAAGACCGATTCCGACATCCGCACGAAACATGCTGCCGTGACTTGCTTGGGCGATGTATATGCTGCGGCTGGTGACAGTGCCATCAATCTGCACGCTCTTGCTTGCGGAAGCCTGATCAAATTAGCCAAGTCTTCGCAGACTCATGCTGGGTTGCGTGCTGCTACGTTCACCGCGCTTGGCAAGATTGCGGGCATGATCCATGGCAGCATAGAAGAAACAACGGCAAGAGATATCTGGAAGCAAGCACGAAATGCGGCCACCGGTGACAAGGGTTCGCTCACTATCGTCTCTGCCTGCCGCTGTCTGAAATCGCTCGTCAGGGGTACCACGTATTTCGACAACTCGGGCGATTTCGAAAGTTTGAAGTCAACTGTTTTCAAAATAATTGACTCAGGTTCTTCACAAGTCCGACATGCGGCAGCTGACTGTCTGGCCGAAGCCATGGTTAAAAACCACTCCGAACAGGGCGCCAGCGCCAGTGCGCCCCCGAAATCGAAGAAGGCGAAGAGGGTGAGTACTTTCAAAAGAGCTTCCATGGCCCCTGGGGCTGGGCTAGACGAGGATGACGATATACCGTCACGGCCTGGCAGTCCAGCCCCTGGAGGAAGCAAAAAAAGCCAAGAATTGGTGCTTTCATTACACGACATCTTGAAAACGTTGTCTACTCAGTACATACGCATGTCGACTACGAACAGGGCTAGAGCGGCTATTGGAGTATGTTATGGCAGAGTTGTCAAACGCCTGGGAGAAAAGTTTATTGAGACAAATTACACAAGAATTATTGAACACCTGGCGGTCGACATTCTGGGCAATCAAAACATAAACAATAATCGATATAGGCTACTCATCTCTCGTCGTATTGTAGACACGATACTCCAAGATGTAATCGGACGCAGGGTCCTTGGGGAGTCCGGCCAAATGGCGATCGCAAAGTCCATCATCAACGAAATATTCAAAGACTATCCCGAGGTCATTAAAGAGCGCCCCGAGCCAAGTAAATATACACTCGTCGCGTCCCTAGGCGCTATCGCCTCCCTTATTAGCTCACTTGGCTCTGCCGCAAACACTTTCGCCGAAAATTGCCGGGATGCTCTTATACAAATATTGCAGCATCCCAGCTACACCGTACAGGTCTATGCCTCACATTGCATGAAGACGCTGGCCCTTGCGTGTCCTCAACAGCTTCTCCCATGCCTGTCTGTGTGCATGAATAGTCTCTCTAGAGAACTTTCTCTGCTTACCACCGGACGAAACTCTCCCAGGAGATGTGTTGGGTTTGCCCATGGGCTTGCAGCTGCTCTCAGTGTCAGTCCGGCACGTCCATTATACGGATCGCTGGACGTTAACAATCGCGTTTACTCTATGGCCACGAATCTGCTCAAGTCGAGTGGTCAGTCTGAATTACGTGTTTCAAGTACGCAAGTTCAAGTTGCATGGATCCTGCTGGGGGGGTTAATGTCACTTGGTCCGAATTTTGTCAAAATCCATCTATCCCAATTACTGGTGCTTTGGAAAAATGCCCTTCCCAAACCACTTGCAAAAGATAACTTCACCCATCGCAGCATTCTTGAAGTCTCTTTCCTGACCCACGTTAAAGAATGCGCCTTGAGTTGCATTCTCTCATTTCTCCAGTTCAACAGCCGTTTGTTGACCGTTGACGTCTCCAAGCGTATAGCGACAATGCTCCAAGGGACTACGGCCTTCCTTAAATTGCTTCCCTCAAAGAAGACTACCGATGATATCTCGCAGAGATTGACACCAGCTTTGCAGTTACAAGATCTAGACATGATGGCTCAGAGGCGAGTCCTTCAATGCTATGTCAAACTCGTAAACCAGAGCCCACCAGGTGGGAGCGAAGCTTTACTACAATCGAATCTCCTCACCTTTGCCGTATCCCTTTTTGCTGATCCTGAGAACTACGGTGGAAACAACCTGAGCGCATCGATTGCTAATGCGGCCGGCACTTTTGAGACCGTCTGGGAGGTTGGCGATAACTCTGGCTTCGGTGTCAACGGGCTGATACGTGGATTCAAATCAAAAAAACTTCCGGGTGAAAAGGACGAACCTTCTAATGACCTATCAGTAGATGAGACAGATCCGGATCATATCATTGATACACTTCTTTTATCACCAATCTGTCCATCCCTCGAATACGACGCTGCTGCTCTATATGCTGGTGATATAGATGCCTCCTCGGAGCTCCCAGACCCTCCGGCCACCGAAGTTGTCAACATGGCAATCCGGTTGTTTGCGTTCGTTTTCCCTTTAACGCCTGCCAAAGTTCAGGAGAGTGTCCTAGAACAAATAGCTACATACACATCAGCTGGATCTTTACAGCGCGACCCAGGAAGAAAGGCAGCTATGACAGTCAATATCTCTAGTGCTTTACTATCAACATTGAAGGTGGCGGTTAAGGAAACACAGTCACCTTCAGGAGATGTCACTAATCCGGCCGTTGAAAAACTACTCCAGGAAATGATTAGGGAATTTGTTGTGAATCCCGATCAGTATATTCGAAACCTTGGTTATGGCGCTATAGCCCGATTATGTAATGTTTCAGGTAACGGCTTTACAAATCATGAGGTAAAGTACCTGGTCGACATGATCGTGGGTAACAGGGAGCCGAGCGCGCGTGCTGGTTGCTCCATGGCGTTGGGCTGTATCCAGGCTAAGGTAGGAGGCATGGGAGCTGGGTATCATTTAAAGACTATCACGGGGATATTGATGTCTCTGTGCAACGATCCACATCCCACGGTTCACTTCTGGGCTTTGGAAGCACTGGGTCTGGCGGCAGACGCAGCCGGCCTGGGATTTGGCCCTTACGTATCCGGGACCCTCGGGATGCTAGCCCAATTATACCTGTCTGAATCACATCACTCGGAGATAGCATCACCTATATCCATGAGTCTGGGAATGGAATTATCTGCCGTCACAGCCATTACTCGCTGCGTTGACTCTCTAATCAACGTGGTTGGGCCAGACTTACAAGATTCTACGAAGTCTCGCGAGCTCATCCTTACTCTAGTTGGCCAATTCCAGAATGAGGAGGATATACTTACTCAAAAGGCTTGCCTCGGATGTCTGGAGCATCTCTCCTTATACGCTCCGGGCCATATGGTTTTCGCGGATTACGTCAAGCTGCTGCAGAAATACCTTAATTCTAAGTTTCCCGATCTCCGTGATGTTGCTGTTGACGGGTTGTATAACCTTATGAAACGGGATTCTTATGACGTACTTCTTGCGGCAAACCCAGGTCTTGAGGATCAATTCTGGCTTGTACTAGACATGGTGCCCGATCATGACGGCATCCGAAATCTTATCCGCAACTGGCTTCGTCAGACCTCCTTGAGAGATACGGGCGCTTGGTTACTCCGCTGCCAAAATGTGCTCAAGATGACCCGACCCAAGGTCGCCGAGCCCACACCGCAGAAAACCGCGACGAAGTCAAGCGCCGCTATTGATCTTCATGACGAAGAAGTTGCCGGATTCGCTGCAGCCGCTGGTGCTTCCAAAGATGAAAAGGAGTCCGCCGGTGGCTCCGAAATGGAACCTTTGCGCTGGCAAGTTAGAACTTTCGCTATGAGCTGTGTTGGTGACATTTTCAGCTTGATTGGAAAAGACATTGCCATAAACGGAGAATCCCCTGCGCAGCCAGCGTTGCAAAGTAAAATAGCAGACGTCATTCGTACAGCATTTTCTGCTTCTACCTCCAGTGTCCTTGAGCTTCGAATCTGGGGTCTCAAGATCATTGGTGCCGTGCTGAAAATGTTTGGCAAGACACCTGATCCAGACTTCGAGGAAGCGATGTTGCTAGAGCAGTACCAGGCGCAAATCAGCTCGGCATTGACACCCGCATTTGCAGCAGATTCTTCCCCGGAACTCGCAGCTGAAGCTGTCAATGTGTGTGCCGCGTTCATCTCGACTGGTATTGTGACGGATGTTGACCGCATGGGACGTATTTTGAAGACGCTCGTTACTGGGCTCGAAAACTTTTCAAGCGATGTTGAAAATGCGGGAATTGGTGACCTAAAGGGACTGAGCCCTAATGCTCAAGTAATGGTCAAAATGTCAGTTTTCTCGGCGTGGGCAGACCTTCAGGTCGCCAGTCTAGAGCAGAAATACCTCCTTGAGGTCCTAAAGCCTCATATTAACACTTTGACACCGTTGTGGCTAGCTTCTCTACGAGAGTTTGCTCGTCTACGATTTGAACCAGACATCTCGATGACGCTTGGGCCACCATCTATGTCCGGCAGTCTGGAGTCGATCTATTCTGCACTCAACAGGGAAACGCTACTTAGGTTCTATCAGGAATCATGGCTCAAACTTGTCGATGCCATTGCAAGTCTGATTGAACAAGATAGTGAATTTGTATTCGACGCTCTGGACGGCAAGGAGATAGATGGTCCCTCCCCTAACGGCCAGTCCAAAGGTGCTGACATCAACTATCGCGACGAGCCCGTTGCCTTCTTTTTTGTGCTGTTCGGTATCGCGTTCGAGGCACTTGCGACCCGACCAGGTCAGACAGACTCCCTTGCCACGCAAGAACAAACACTCGAGATACTTCAGGCCCTCAAGAAGATCCTCCATCCCAGCGTCTCAGGACATGCCATATACAGGGAAGCCATTTTCTCTGAAACGATGGATTTACTAGACCGTCTTATCTTGACAGAGGGTCTCGATGTTCAAGGTGTTATCGTTGAAATTGCACGAGCCCTTTGTGTCGCTCATCCGTCGGCGAGGAAACAAGGCCAGCCTGAAGAAGGAGATCTGAGTGAAGATATCGAGCAGCTATTTGAACTGACGAGGATTATTGTATTAGTCCTCTCGGGTCTCCTTCCGAACTTGACGGAAGCCAACCAGCCGGTCCGCCATCAATTGACTGAGGAGTCAGTTCTCCTCGTAAGGACAGGTCTCAGCGCCATTGTTGATGCTGCTGAGGTGTTCCCCGCTATCATCAAAACAGATTTACATGCATGCATTATCCACATATTTGCGACGATACTTGCAACCCCCTCTTGTCAGGAGATTATTGTGCCCCAGGCTTTACCCATGTTCAAGCGCTTTGTCGTGAGCATGGCCAGTTCCCGTGGTACTGGCGATGAGAAATCGCCTACTGATACGCAGGTGCAGGGTTGTCTACGTCGGTTCCTGTCTATTTATCTAAATGCGCAGAAACGAGATGCGCCGCAGTCTTTGCAGTGTGTCAAAAACTGTCTTCTCACAATTACCATCCTCTTTACAGGCGGCAATAATCGTCTTGCGGCTACCGATCGCGTCGTTGCAAAATTCTTAGACGAAGTCTTAGACTGTCTAACTGATCGCATGGTGAGTTCTCGCATCACAAAGTTGTTTGTTGTTTCCCACTAACCCGTGGAAATTAGACCGCAAAGATTGCCGCAAACTGTATCAGATCTCTTCTATTGCAGAACTCAGCAACACTAGCTGACCAGTCGATCGCTCGCTATCTGCTACCACGTCTCGTCGCCTTCGTGTCTAACACGGACCCCGAGGATCCCGAGGACGTCAGAAAACTCGTAGCGCACACATTAACACAGTACGTGTCTGTAATCAACAAGGACCACGCACAAATCGCCATGTCGATCGTGGCGCCGACCCTCCTGTCCCGCGCCGCCAGCGAGGGGCCCGAGGTGTACAAGGAGACAAGCACGAGGTTGCTTGAACTAGCCTCAGTGAACCAGTCGGCATTCAAGGGCATCGTGGCAGCATTGAGTGAGGGCCAGAAGGCTTTCATGGAAGAGGTGCTACGTTCCGGCCGCCAAGACAACGACGCAGATCGTGATCACAGTAATGCTGGCCAGCCTAGCATCACGCTGAAGATGAATTTTGGCGGCAGCTAAATAGATAGATAGATGATGTTATGGTTATGAGGTGCATGGGTCTGTAGTTATTTATGATATACCGATATATGATATACTTATGGCGGTTTAGTCAGCGGCGGTTCTTGAGCTGGGAGTATACAGCATGTGGAAAGAACATACGGGGTCAAAATCAAGATATATTCATAAACTATTCGACCAGTAACCCATATCGTGAAGCGAGAGTCGTCTCAGCACCTTCCAAGTTGGTAGGAATAATTCCAGCTGGGAAATTTTATAAGACTGAGCAAACCCAATTCACTTTACTTACCTACTGGAACCATTCGTTCAGGGAATCGACATAACAGAAAGCGCAGCGCTGTCAAACAAGATTAAATAGTCCATCTCCATTCCTATGTTCTTAACTGACGCTACCTTCTTACTTGCACTGCCTACATCTAGGCGAGCAGAGCTCGGTTCTCCATATCAGATCGGGCTCAATGACGCTTCATGGTTCGATAGCTTCGCATCGAAATTACTGCAGGTACCAGCTCGCTCGCTAGCTCTAATCGGTCGCCCTCTCCGAGAGAGATCATTATGTCTAACCCCTCGATCTTAGTTAGCGGAATGGCTGTCTTCGCAATCCGGATAACAGACAACACGCATGCCTGATTCACAGAAACGACGAGGTAGGACCTTTGAATATGAGCTATTGTAGGCATATTTGCTTCTCCTCGGTCTCCGGATCGGAGTTTCAGTTCTGCTTGGCTGCGTTTACCGTTGTATTCATCTCCACCCGCGAATTGATGTGGACAAGGCGAAATGCAGGCAGCGAGGTTACATGCCCAATTATCTCAATTTACCTTCATCTTGCCTTCTCGCGACGGCGGTGGCTATATTACTTGAAAAAATGAATGGACCGGAAAGATGAGCCCCTGCTTGCGCCGGGAATGAGACTCTTGGTACGACTACTGCGCCTCGCGCCCGGTGTATGGGACAGAAGGATTGCGGGATGAATTTATGTACTGTTTGCCTGCTCCTCGTACTATGGGCTTCATTAAGGTGGTTTACGTTTGTGTTTCCTCCTCCTTTCGCTCGTTAACACATAGGCATTTCGTTTTCTTTCCTTGATCAAGACCTATTAATTCATCCATCCATTCATTCATTCATTCGTTTCTATGAGAAAAGAGAGTGAGCTCTACCAACCGACTTTCCTTCAAATATTCGTTGAACCAGAGGGCCTCATTGATCTGTTCATTCTTTTCGCGATTAGTGGCCAGTCACTCATTGAAAAGCCATGATTAGGCTCAAGAACGCCCTTCTCTCCTTGCTCATAGCGGCGTCGTCGTGCTACGCCAACCCTGCGCGTATCCTCGACATCTCGCCCGCCAACTCGCCGGATACGGATATCCTCATTCACAAGGGCATCAAGCTCGCGCGGAGCCAGGACGTCGAGAAGCGGGCTTCGGCCGATTTTTCGCCGGAAAGATCTTGGAATAACGAGGTTTTGTTCGGCGGGTAAGAGACATGTCCGGAAATAACCCCTTTCTTACCCCAATAGCTTACATCCCTACCAAGCCGCGCATATCTCACTTTTTCACACTAGTAACTTTGTCATATTCACCAACTAACTCATTTCTACCCATCCAGCGCATGGGACAACACCGAGCCAGGCAGCTCCGAGCACGTGAAGCTCTCGGTGACGTGTCTGGAGTGCTACACGCGGGGCACGGTGACGGCGAAGGTGACGGACAAGCATTTCCTGCATCCGCAGCTGCGGCTGGGATTCTCGGGGGTTCAGGCGTACGCTTTCTTGGGAGTCGACGCGAGCGCGGGCCAGACATTCTCGCTTAATCTTTTTGCGTCCGACTCGCCTATCGGCATTGGTATCACGGGACTCGACGTCGGCGTTGTCTTTTTCGTCGACCTCGTCTTCAGCATCAGCGAAGCCATTAACCTCACCGCCGGCTTCCAGGTCAGTGTCCCCGACAATGCGCATCTCGAGACGGATATCTTTAAAGGCGATATTGATGATTCTGCGTTGTGAGTCGAATTCCACCCCCTCCTTGTACATATTTCTGGAAAGGACGCAGGATAAGACGATTCATGCGTGGTATCGGAGAAAGAGTTGAAATTCTCGCGTGCTTTGACTGCGCAAGTGCCAAGCTGACTTGCGGGTTGATAAAATCAGTGAGGGCTTGAACAGCCAATCTCTTCCCGTGACAGTCATTTCTGGCCACGCGACCTTCAAGGCGGACCTGCGACTCCGGGTGCAAGCCGGCACGGAAGCCAGCATCGACCTCTTCGGGATCGGTGCGGGCGCAGTTGTAGGCATATATGCCAACATCATCGATTTCGTGGCCGTCATCGACAACACGCCTACTTGCGACTTGGAGACAGAGATATGGTGGGATCTCAACGTTGGTGCTTATGCGCATCTTGATGTAGGTTTCCTCACTATGCCATCGCTAATATGGATGAATGGATGGACGGACTAACTTCCCGTGATTACGAAAAGGTCGTTGTCGATTATACCACCCTTGGTCCTGTGCCCACTGTCTCGACGACGCTTCTCACTGCTCCAACAACATCTAGGTGCTGGACCAAAGCATCGACTATGCCTACGCTGCCTACTACCATAGGCGAAGCCGCGGTAAGCCCACCAGCCTACTCACCGCCCGCCATATTCTCCTCGCCAGCGGAGACAGAGGGCGCCGCCATCACCTCATCCATCGTGACTACGAGCGCTCTTCCAACAGATTCAACCCCAGTATGGACGCCAACTTTCGTAATCAGTGTTACGACTTCCAACGTCAGCTTCACCATGCCATCTGAGTTGCCCATAACGATTGCTGCTTTTGCTTCTCTGCCTTCATCCGATATTTCCTTAGCGCCTCCCACAATAGCCACTTCCCTAGCTTTACCGAACCACAGCCATGGGGCAGGCAATTCCATCGGCTCGATTTCTTCCTCTTCCGTCGCTGCGATGGCTTACAACCAAGGAGCAGGCTCGTACTCAGGCTCAGTTTCGTCCATATATTCCTCCTCTGTGGTGGCGTCGGTCTACATTAATGCGGCGGGTACATACCCGATTCCAGTGTCGTCAATGCGTCCCTCGTCCACCCCCGGAACAACCTACTCGTCAACGCGCACCTACACCATGACGTGCTGCGGTGCCCCAGGTGTCATGAATTGCCCAGCAGCATACCAAATAGAAGTCGTCGCGACGCGAACCACAACATTCTGTCCCGCTACCGCCACTACTACCATCATGTCTACCGGTCTGGCCTCTGTGTCCGTCCCAGCCGTACACTCTAAGCCTATGGAGAGTAACCACGTAAGCGACGAGGTAATCGCCATTGTCCTCACGCCACTTCACACACCCGTCGTGGCGACATTTGTTGCGCCAGCAAAGACCACGAATGCGACAGGCCAGTCGACGACGACCGCTATCACGACCTCCACCACTACCATCATCACGGCGATAGCTAGCCATGACGGTCTCGAGACACCCGCTGTTGTCGCCGTGGCGAGTCCGAGCGTGGATGTGCCTGGAAACGCTACCATTGTTGTCGGCACGGGCTTTATCCCGGACGCTACGCATACGCAGTCCGGCGGTTCTCCGGCTAGCACACAGACGCCAATCATCGCGGGTACCGGTCATCTCTTGGCTCTCGGACCATCGCATAGCGCTTATGCCGGCGTTACGATAACTTTTGTGGTCGCTTTGTTTTTGTAGATCGAATAAATTGGGTATTTGTCTTGAAGTTCAATAGTTGTAGTTGTGAAACTAATGTTGAATGGGGCATTGAACTTACATAGGTATCATTTCACTACATGCGATTGCAGCCAAATGAGATGATATGAGATATGTAGCAGATGATATATGGGGTCTATAATCGACGC
Organism: Xylaria sp. 218_066; assembly: GCA_019843955.1. Lineage (NCBI taxonomy): Eukaryota > Fungi > Ascomycota > Sordariomycetes > Xylariales > Xylariaceae > Xylaria > Xylaria sp. 218_066. The sequence goes on along the minus strand of JADKYC010000128.1, from coordinate 45,536 downwards.
GACGGGATAATAACAACGCTGTTGGTGTAATTTGGTTTGGTCGCCGACGTGTACAGTGGTGCGTTGAGAACCGGGCCGTCGAAGATAGGAAGTTTGCTAGGGGATGTAACCAAACTCGTAGATACCGGGCTTCATCAACATTCGGCAACCCGTTCCTCGCTAGATAGGGATTCATGTTCCTCTCAACATACCATCGGAGTTGAGGAAAGACCCCTAGCGGATCATTCTGGTTGTCAGAATTCCATAGCGTCGCTAGATGCAGCTGTATTCGTCCACCATGCCTCCCTTCTAGAGACGTTCTTGCTCAGAGAATGCTTCTGCAGATGATGTTACCTCCGATTCCGATATTATGGGCGGCGGCGGCAGCGGCGGTAGAATCAGCTCATTCACCGCTCTCTCCCTCAGGACGCGGTTATTCGCTTCCACTTCCTTTTCGCGACTTTTCATAGAATTTTGGGAAGAGACGCTGCTAGCGTGTTTTTGTTTTTCAAGTAGAGCTTCGCTTTGCCAGCAGTCATGACAACTCTCGTCAAGCTCCGTTATAGTTGTCTCGCCTGCCTTCTGTCCTTTCGCCTTTGCATTTTCGAGGCAGATTACCTGTTTTTGTGCAGATAGAATGGGTATCTCCATCCGCAAGGGCTGTAATCGTGCCTGCTGAGATGGCGGGGTAGTAGTCACGGTCGTTGCATTTTCCGGTGAAAGAAGCTTCTGTTGATGGATTCGGTAGCGTCGGGAGCAGTTCCGATGTGAGAGTACGCGAAGACCGTTGCTGGCGTTTGGGGTTGTGGTCGAAGAGAAGGGACATTCGAATACCACGCGCTCGGCGCAGCCGCACTTGTACTGGAAGATAATGGTTGAGCACATGACTACATGTTCTGGGCTCGCGCTTAAGATGGCAGTAGGATACGTTGATGTTTTGGTGCGGAGAGGGTGATATGAATGAGCGAAATGACAGGTAGGCGGCAAAGAGTACGACTTGGTCAAAGAGGGGGTCGATTTCAATATTGGTCCTTTAATGGCGGATACAAACGAGGGTATGCTAGTAAACTGAATAGCAGATGTCTAACTCAGGCAGAGAAAGTAAGGGCATGATGATAGCCAGGAACTGCTGAACCGAAGAATCGAGACAAGGATAGATATTCCTGCAGCCTAAGTAAATGGGCCATACAGCTTGCAAATCGTATGCTGTTCGGATTGTCTGTATCAGCGCATGTGTGCTGCAGAAAAAGAAAAAGGAAAAAAAACCAAGTCGAAGCTCAGTAGTAAAATAGCAATGAGAGGGACTGCGTACCTAGAAATGGCTGTGGCAATACTGCATGAGAAAGAAACTGGTTGTCATGTGCAGAGAGGTGCCGAGTAGGTAGGCGTGAGGTCAGGCGACCATTTGCTATCGTGATATCCGTTTCTCGCTCTGCGAAGATGCACAAGGCAGTTTCTGTAGGCTGGTAACTGTTGATCGTAGTTTCTTTGCTGCAAGTCGGCATAAAGAGTCAGGGTGTTAGCTGAAGAGGTGTGTCGACAAGCAAGTGCACCACAACACACGGCCAGATGCTGTTGCCCATCCTTAGGTACATCTTTTCCTGAGCACCTGTCTTGCCTTATAGCTTCCTTAGGTACTTACAACTGAAGAGTACCTGAGAGACTCCAGAGTTGCCTAGACAACGGCAGGTAAGCAGTGAACCAACAGTATATCTGGCGCAGGCAGAAAGTACAGTATCAACCTTGTCACTTCTATACCGATGGGCTATCCCAACCCAATATCAATATATACTGCTTTCTTTATTTCAGAGTGGATTTGAGATTTATCGTGAGTGCTGCTCATGAGATCTCATCAACATCCATCCATGTGTGGCAAAAAGAACCAACCCCTAAAAAAAAAAACAGACTGAGACCACCTGAATGCAACAGCTCGAATAGAGCAGTGTCCTTATATCCCTCGACGCCGATTGAATGCTTTCCCTCCTTCCAGTAATAAATGCGAAATAGCGACAATGCGATTTCCACCGTGCATCGATGCGATATTTTTACTACAACATGATTCCATCCGACTTATCCAGTTTCGCCTCATTTTAAAGTGGAAGCGGGCGAGCTCTGAGATAAACTCAATAACCCCTCCGCCGCATCGCCTTGCTCACTACCCGAGAGCGCGTCTTTACTTTCCATGTGCCTCCGCTGTGGCGTAACCACGCACGCAGGCGGCAGTGCCTGTTCCGGCTCCCGTATTCGAATGGGGGACTTGTCCGCTTCCGCGCCAGCAACCGAGCTACCCGACTCCCTCCTCTGCAACGGGGGTGTCGCCAACACCGTTTGGGACGATGACCCTTCAATTCTCGCTGGCGAGCTCAGCCTCTTCTCTTCACTGTTCCGAGACATGGCTGCCAGCGCTATGCTTCGCGGTGACGTAGCTTGTAACGGGGGTAACAGGACGGTCGCTGGTGTTCGCCTCAGGAATTTCCCCGGTATGCGTCGGACCTGTAGCCGCTCGAGGGGCACATCGGCCTGATTCGTCCGGACTTTGTAGCTTGCGAGACCCAACCGAAGCCGTAATATCTCCGCCTTCTACACACATACACCAAACATCAGCACAGTTTAAGGCCACCACGAGTTTTTCCTCGTCTCGCTTCCATAAGAGCTCGCACTAACCTGTCGAGCTTCCTCACGTGTCATACTTCCTTGGCGCGGTCGGTTTTCAGCGACGGGAGGGGCAGTGGTGGTGTCAACGTCGGGCTCCGAAATTGCCGTGACCTGGGAATTGTTGATCGTCGAGTTATCGAAGAGGGACGAATCTTCGGGTGAGACAGAGCGAGGCATCCGAGTCTCATTACCGTTCTGTCATGTTTACTATATCAGCGCAACGATCCACGACACCGAGGTAGCGGGTTAGGACCCAAACCTTTAAGACTGGCCTCTCATTTCGAGGTGAATGCGATTCGGTTCTCGCCTCGCCTAACCTCGGTTTCTTGGCCGAACTTGGTGTCGCCCGGTTACCCTCTTTCTCAATTGGTCGTTTCAAGGTGTTTGGCTGCAGAAGATTTGTGCCAAGGACCATTTTCGACTTTGGTAGGCCTAACTTGGAGGGCGACAAGCGCGGAATCCCCAGCGGAGATCTAGTGTTCGCGTCCACTGGCGCCAATGCGCGCCGTTTGCTGGGTGATGCCGTATTCATCGTTGCTTTCAAATGAGTTATATACAGACGGGCCAAATGATGGGTATCTCTTGAGCGTTAGGAAAGTATCCCCAGAATTGTATGAGTGGCGGGAGTCTGGGGTGGTAGATTAATGCAATCTATCGCTTAGAAGCTTGAGGACTTGGACTGGTAATGATTGAAGAGGTGAAATCTAGTGCGAACCGCAAAGTTCATTATTAAAGAAAGAGAAAAGACGCGTCTATACCGAGATATACAGAGAGAGGGCGTAGATCCAGAGATCACGTCCATTAATGGTGAGAGATGAGGGACAGCGTCCGTTAAGTCTAGTATAGACCCTGGTAGACGATGGCTGGCTCGCAGCGCGCGTCGCCTGGTCCCGCGTCGTGGTGCACAGTGCCGCAGATGGTTGGATTTGGCACAGTACTTATTTATCGATTCATTGCCTTCTTCGCCAATAAAGCAAGATGGTAACAACGATCAGGATGAGTAGCAATTTCGTTTCCAACGAGAGTTACGCACTCGCGAATTGCCCTGTTGCGTGGCTCTTGCAAGCCTTCTAGAAGTGAAGACCGGATGCATCTCACTCACATCTTTTACTTCCTGGTGTCACATCCAATCAGCACAAGCTATTCCGAGCAATATGCCATCTCAACCTTCCAGTCTGCGAGAAATTGACCTCGTCTCCTGATATTTAAATAAGTTACAGTCTCTTTCTTCTAGTTAGATGGTGTCAATTCATATCAGGCGTTGTTGCCGAATTTCAATTGTATGCTCAGCGAGTAAGTGGGATAAAACCCCACCTTTCCATCTGTCTAAGACATGCCGCTTTTAGCGTGAGCGAGCTTGGCCTGGGCTGTACCTAGGTACAGTAATCCTTTGCATGAGAACCTGCATAATTTATGGTAAGACGGTATCCATAATCCAGAACGGATAATATACAGTAAAACGGTTGCAGTACTGTCGCTATTTTCCGCCTAGTTAGAGCTACCTAAATCTGCACAGTTAGGCCCTGTATAAAGAAGCGAGTTCAACTATCAGCTCTACCTAGGTATACTTTACCCAGGTAATTTATCAAACGTAAGATATTAAATTTAAGTACCTACTGAAGCAGTGCGGGTAGTTTAGGATAAATTCTGCTAATAAGGGGGTTGGATTTTCACATGCTTCAAAGGGGTCACCTCACAGCTTTACACTTCGAATTTTTCGTTGATTTCTTTTGTTTTTAATTGATACACTTGTGTTCTATTTGATTAAGGATTCAGCTATAGTTACCAGCCCTGGATACGTATAAGGCAAATTCCTCCTATACTAGTATCCCGAAAGCAACTAAGTCCTCATAACATCAGACCGCACTCCAGGCTCATCTTCTAGTTAATTGCCACTGTCGTTTTTAATCATGTTCACCCTTAATCGGCATACTAACGGACTTCGCGACGGCCCAGGTTCGCCACTAATCTTCACGTTGACCTAGCTTTCCTACTAAACATATCCCAGGGCAATCGTATGAACGGTGACTTTAACGCTGCCGAAGTTAACTAAGAGGAGCACACTGCTTAAACATCGCTCTCGAGTTCCGCGATCATATCGCGAAGGGAGATGCGCTGAAGGTCTGGGGCGGTACAATCTAAAGCAAGACGCTTGAGGAGTCCTTTTTCCCAACTTATCACAGGAAGCATTAGCCATTCGCGACATAATCTTCCCAAACGCCTATGTATCATTCAACATTCGTAAGGAGAGATCTTGTGATAGAAGGTCCGGAAGGTGGCGCATCTCAGGTGACAGCCAGTCTTGGCTGAAAGCTCACCCGCTTATATCAATCAAAACTACTTCCAGGTCCTCACTAATAACAAAGTTCGAAGGCTTAATATCCATGTGTGTTAGTCCGTGATTATGCATCTGCTGAAGGCTCGAGGCAAGCTGTAACGCTCATTGTTTCCATAGTCGGCAGAACTCTAACAACAGCAGAGCATCCTGTAAAGTACCATTTGGATGATACTCGAGAAGCAAGCCTCGTACTACTGTCGTGTTTGCACCTTGACCTGCCTCAAGAGTTCGGTAAGGGTTGATGGAGGTGACCACAGCTATTAGCTGTACGATGCCTTTCCAGTTGCGCATGGTCTCCAGGTTCCAGAGCTCTTGAAGGAACACGTCCGTATCGGCTAGTTCATAAAGAGGCCTGTCTATTTCCTTGAGAACATATAGTCCGATATCCCCGTCGACATAGGCTACGTACACGCTAGCCGCGAGTTCCCGCTCTTTTTCACCGATGTTAGGTCTCTCGTAGGTACGTAATAACGGTCGTCGTATAACGGAAAGCGTACCCGAGTAAGATCTTCTGGTAAAATTATTTGTAGATTTGTGATAACGCGGGAGTACATATTGGATGGCTCGAGTTGTGTGTAAGAGTGATAGGTTGGTCGCAATGTCCGCTCTCGCGTAGGTGAGTTGTAGGTTCGAAAATATAAGCTCGGTTACTGTATCATTCAATAGTGGAAGGATGCTGAAATTGATTGGGCAGCAGAGATTTTCGAGATCTCTCTTGTGTTGTAGCAGGGAATAGTATACCAATAATAAAACGGAGGCCTATCGGCTACAAGGAGAGGGCAGGACCGCCGCACCACCATAATAAGTCAGCAGACCCCTTCGTACCATGTTACCAATATTATAGAGTATTCTACTGGCTGCTCTAGGCAGCTTTTGAATAACGAGAAAGTCGCATCCAAATGGCGTCAGAGTATTCGTGCTCTAGCAGAATTAACCGTAGTAGCGCGACACTATAACTGGATAGTTCCATTCGTTTTGGAATTACCTATGACGCTTCTCATATGGCTAATACCAGACTTCGCTAGCATAGAGTAAGTCGGGAATTTCTTGGCAGTTTTTATCGTCGGGCATGCAACAGTTAGCTCTAGATGCGGTAACAACTCGCAACAAGAGCGGAGCGACCGAAGACAACGACAACATTTTTCAGGCGATCTTATCAGACAATTGCCCCCCAACTCGCGAGGAGGCAGGTGTTGTTTTAGTCGCCGCAGGAGGGGAAACAACGGCGAGGGCAATAACAATTGCGACATACTTCCTAATCAAAAGCGGAAACGATGTCCCCCCACTACTTTTGGAGGAACTCAACTCTTTCGTGCCTGATGCCTCTTCTCGGCCATCGCTATATGAGCTGCAGCGCCTTCCGTGGTTGGTATGAAGAATGCATCCGGTCTACCATGCAGTTACTGATATTCTACACAAATAGTCAGACATCCGTTATCAAAGAGAGTCTACGAATCATGGCACTCCCTACCACAAGGTTTCGGGTCGTGTTCCCGAAAGATGCTCTCGAATGCAGGGGTCTGTACTTTTACTTCTTCTCTGGTCTTGATGATATTTGACTGACTGGACACTGATGCCTCGATACGTCACAGACCCCTATCAGTACGACAATGCGTGACAGTCTGCTAGATCCAGACGTTTTCGAGAAATCTTACGAGTTTCGGCCGGCGCGCTTGGGTTGCACAAGGACGGCAACTCGAACGATTAATCGCAGTTTTGTGCCTTTCGGCAGGCGTAACCGCATGTATCTTGGTGTACAGCATGATATCTAACCCGAACAATTACCAGGCTTTAATATGCTAATCAAGATACTGACTTGACTGAATTAGTCTTGCTTATGCCGAGCTATACACAACAATTGCTGCATTGTTCCGTTGCAGACGATTGGAGCTGTGTGGGGTTGTCCAGGAGCGAGATATAGATATTACGCGAGACTGTTTCATCGGCGAAACATCGCAATACACCATGGGGCTTCGAATTAGGTATCGAGAAGAGTCTTATTTATGTGCGTTGATAGGTTAAGTCGAAATCTCAAGTCTAATATAGGGTTAGGAGTACTTAGTGGGCAACGTAGTACAGGTCGTCACGAAAGTATTACCGTAACAAGGGCTAGTATACTAGAGCTTGGAACCAGCCTATACTACTACAAGAATTTCACTCGATCGGAGTCCAAGGCTAGGCTATAAATAAGGGGGCCAGTTGCCTTCACCTAGAAAGAAGGAGAGGCATGGACTCTATAGGGCACATGACATATTTGATCTACCTAGGAGACTATCTTTTTTTACAACAACCATCTTTTTGTTGAGAGTCACCTGACTCGCTTTCTGGAGAAAAAAGGGAACATACTCCACTATATTGCGATACCAAATAAACAACGTGTCCGAATCCGACCTATTCCGGAGTAAACAAACATAAAATACACTTAGTCAATATCAGGCCTGTACTCATAATTTGCACTACTAGTGAGACATGGAACACCTAGTGATAACATAAGAAGAGAGATGTCTGCAGGCACCAGTATAAAAGGAACGTAGCTGATAAAATACGAACCAGCACGGTCCCCATACAACCTACAGTCGCCACAAACTCAGTTCAAACTTCAATAGCACACACTAAGACAAACTTATTCCAAATCGTTGGGAGGACAAGATGTTCAAGGAAGAAATGAATCCACCGTTTATCTCCGTTCCCGGAGTACTGAACTTTCGCGACATTGGAGGTTATCCTATCCCTTCGCAGCCTGGAAAACAAGTTCGCCAAGGGCTAGTGTACCGCTCGGCAGAGCCGTCTCAAATCACCGAAGCTGGGTGCGAGAGGATGAACCAACTCAAAATTGCAACTGTGTACGACCTACGCTCGGAGCAGGAGGTTTCGGGGCCTGAACATTGCTCGCCCTTCGACGTTTGGGCTAGCGCAAAGAAGATATTCGCTCCCGTCTTTCGCGAAGTTGACTATTCCCCCGAGGCCGTTGCCCTACGTTTCAAAACCCATAGGGCTCGCCCTGAGGTAAGTTCGTTTCTCCCAAACAGCCCAAACCTTAGTAGTCACAGGCGATCTCAGTCGCAAGCGAGTTAGGGATTTGCCGAAGCCTATTTAGCTATTTTAGCCTCTGCCGCCCACCCAGAGAATCACGCCCGTCCTTATGCGAGCATTTTGGAACACCTTTCCATGAACACCGATCCTCAACCGATCCTCATACACTGTCAAGCAGGCAAAGACCGAACAGCTGTCATTTGCGCCCTCGTTCTGTCGCTGTGTGGCGTTGAAGACGATATTATCGCCGATGAATACAGTCTTTCGGATATAGGATTGAGGTCCTGCCACGAGCGACTTATCTCCAACCTCCTCTTGAAAGAGGAATTTCGTGAGGACCCCAAGAGTGCAAAAGAAATGATCCTAACTCGGTAAGTTTGCCATCGTCATCGCAGATAGCGTTGTAAACTCACGAGGAGTCGTCGCGACCTCATGGTTAATATTGGCACTAGGAGAGACAATATGCTATTCTTCCTCCGAGAACTTAAGAGAAAATATGCCTCTGTGGAGCAAGGCGTCGTTGATATGAAACTCCTGACTGTAGAGGGTATTGAGTGTCTCAGATTTAACATGATTGTGGATGCTCCGGATTATATAGGTAGTGCTCAAGTATTATGAGAATACAAAGAGTTCATGGTTATTGCGCTTAATGCTATATTAGAGGGAAAGGATTTGAATAGATCTTCCACCGGGAATCAAAACCAAGAAAAGGAAGCAAGGGGGACTTTTGACCTGGTGCTTCAATTTAGCTATTGTCTTCAGTTCTATCAATAATTTCCCCAACTATTATTGTACCCTTATTGGCTACGGCATGGACACACGCGTGCCAATTCAATATAAAGTCGAGATGTCTTGAGCGGGAAGGAAATCGTGAGTTCTTACTAGGAAGCATACATAACGAAAGGAGTAGTATTAAGAGTAATTATAATAAATGAAAAGACGTACGATCCCAAATATCCAAGCTCCTTTCTTGCCAAAGAAAATATTACAGAATTCGTTTCCAGTGCAGTCCTTGCCTGCCACATTCCATATCTCTATAATCAAATTGCTGACTGCCAAGCACTGCACTCATCGAATAGAGAAAACTCTCGGGACAATTTCCGCCTTGACCCAAGATCCCCCATCGCCTTTAATGTGACATTCCAAGTCGGGAACGTCATAATAAATAGGGCGAAAAGTCAAATTTTGGGTCCTTTCATGCCTAGTTATCTTTAGATCAATGCAAGACTAATCCATGACAAATATGTGACCTCGTGTTGCTACATTCCCCTCCTGATCGGGCGACCAAAACCGCCAAAGCGTGTTGTCGCCATATATATTGGGTGACATGAGTTGAGTTGGTAGCCCCGTCCGGATATCAATATCTGTCGGCCGGATTAATGTAGGCCTCGCATCTAGGATCTAGGGCCAGGAGGGCGGATTGCGACCGTGTACAACCTTCTTTTGATCATAGATCACAGTGTCGAGGGGCTCGACATACTCCTTGCTCCACAGATAATGACCTTCAGAAGGGGCCCCAAAAGGAGGCGAGGGGTTTGGTGAGGCACATTGATCACATCAACCTGGGCTTCATTGACAAACACGTGATCAATCCCATGAAATGCCTCGCAGGCTTTCTGAACCGCTAACATGATAGCAGTACTAAAGCCCTTGTCGTAGAAGTCTTGGTTAAAATGCAACCTGATCGTCTTGTGCGTAACTCGGTTGAAAGAGGAATTATAAGCAACTTGCTTCACCATACCTTATGCGCTAAAACATGCATTTATGTGTATAAATGACTAGGTAGTGGAGATAAAAAGGCGGGGTACAGCTAATATTATAGCAACAGGAACAGCCACAATAACAATTCACAAACATGTCAGACTCTATTGGTAGCAAAACACCGAATACCAAGATCATCGGCAATCAGCAACCTGACATGCTGTATATTGACCGCTATGCCGTCCGAGTTGTTACGGTGAATGCAGCGGGCGAGGTCGCCTTGATCTATGCAAAGAAGGGAAATTATTACAAGCTCCCAGGAGGCGGCATCGAGAAGGACGAGGACCATGCTAAGGCGGCCGCACGCGAGGTGCAGGAGGAGACCGGGGTGGTGGTCTCGGTACGCAAGAACAACGGCTGCATAGACAGCACTGAAGAGTTCCGGAACAACCTTCATCAAATCTCGTACGCCTACATCGCAGACGTGGTTAACGCCGTGGGCCAGCCCGCGCTTACGGAGGAGGAATTGGCCGACAAGCTCACCCATGAATGGGTACCAATACGTCAGGCCCTCGACATGATGAGGAGCGTGGAACCAACCTCGGATCTGGGCCGGTTTATTAAAGAGCGGGACGTCTACTTACTTAGTGAGGCTGCCAAGAAGCTAGAAATATAAAGAGAGTGAGCAAAAGGTTGCGTCTCATGTTCATCGTTATTATACCGAGTATTACTATTAGCCGACGAGCTGTTATCGATGTGTTTTCCTTTTTTTTATAATGATCTTATAATAAGATAGGGAATGATAGCTCTGCAACAGCAATGAACTATACTTGCTTGTGCCCACAACCACGACCAGGTTCTCGGGAGGGGTTAATACAGAGTTGGCACGGGCAATAGTGAATACTATATCTATATATATAATATACCTACTTACCTTCGCACGACCACATAATTCTCGACAGCAGCAGAGTCGTACCCAAATGCTTGCGTAGAAAAAGCAAACGAGCAATCTAGACGAATGTCCCACAGATACGGCTTCTTCGGTTCCAGACCTGGAAGCGGAGGAATCTCCCAAAGTCTATTCCACTCTGGTTTGCAACCATATTGCAGAAGGCGAACCGGCACTAGCCTTTCATCCGTCGGGACGGGATCAGCTATGTCTTCACCGTAAAATATGGCCCATAAAGCATAGTCCATAAATTCCGCCTCGTTCATTGCACGCTTCACCATGGCGCGATATCGGTCACTGATGCATTTCAGGTCGTGTTGTTGCTTCCAGCAGTCAAGTTGAAAAAAACTTTCAACTTTTGTTTTGAGGCTTTGTTGTTGCTCGTCCAGCTCTTTATCGTCAGATTTAAGTAGCTGAAACAGCTCTTGATCGTCGTAAAGTTCAAGTAGGTATTTATCTTCGATATTCTTAAAATAACTCATCCCATATGCCGGTAGAACTTGTTCATCAAAGTCGCTGTCGTAGGCGCTGGCGGTATCCTCGGCTGCTGATGGTTGTTGTGTCTTCGCTCGCGGCTGGCGCTTGGAGGCCATCTGAGACATGACTTCACTCCACAACTGTGTAGTGTCCTCTGGGTTGGTAGCAGGGACGTCAGAATGACAAGCAGATGTAGTTGAAGGATGATGGTCAGATAGAGCCGAACAGCAACGAGAATGAGACGATGGTTTTGGAGAACCCGGATAATACTCGATACGAGTTTGATTAACAGCCGCCATTGTTGACTTGTTGCGCTGTTGTGTCCTTCCACGATATTGACCCTGACCGCGTGTAAGTGAATATGTTGACTCTGATTGGCTCACAGTGTGTAAGTAAACAAATTATTGATTGACCCACTGCTATGTTCAATTTCGCTTGCACCCGTACTCGTGTTACCGGTAAGCTGCAGTCCAACATTTACAAACTCAGGTATTGATTTTACTAGGTAGTTGGTAGGTAGCGTGTCACAAAAGTGAACAAAGGGCTCGGAAGAGAAAAAAAACCATGCATCCTATCTCTATCATCAGTTGAAGAGTAGATACTTTCTACACAAGCGGAAAATCAAACAAACGCAGGTCTCAGACTTCCCAGTACAATGACTCATTCTAAACAGTTCAAGATTGCCAGGTCAAAATGACAACTATTGACGATGGCTTTTGCCTTCATGTAGCGAACCAGCCTTCAACCCAGATGGCCACCCTGCGGTAGAAGTGCTTCCCGAAAGCTTTCTTTCCGGAGGAGAATCCTAAGTATACGTATCCAGTGCTTAGACACCTGTTCGTAGACTGGGTAGGTAGGTAGGTATCTTATAGCGATCCTTGATTCTCCGCTGTACATCAGCTTCTTCTTCTGGCTGTCCGTTGTGGCAAAAGGTAGAACCAAAAGAAGGAGAAAAAGGAAAAAGCTGTATTATTTTACCACCGACCGTATAGAATTCCGGTCTATCTGAGATCTGCTTAGTCTCTCCCCGTTGTGTGCATCTTGTTGTGCGATATTTCTTGAGCTATAGGTTTTAGGTCAGGTTTGAACCAAGAGTTCAAGTTTGCTAATTTTAACCGCGACGTCGTGATTCTTCAGGTCGCGCCAAGTCAAGTAGGCCTTTAGGGGACTTAGTGGCTTACCCCGCTATAATTATAGCGGCTATGCTAAGAGACTTACGTTTTATCTCAAGTATGCAGTACGGAGTAGTTAGCACTAATGGCCCACCGTCAACCACGGTTTTGAGAACCGTTTTGCATAAATTATACATACCTGTCAAAGACCTGAGTCAAAGCGGCGGGCACACTAAGCCAAATTTATCGAGCACTTGGCAAGAGGTAAAACCTGGCACCTACCGTTAACGAAGCCGTTGACGAAGCTACCCATGCTTGACGATAAGCCTAGCGTGAGCACCCACCCCCACAAAAGCTGCTCCATTGTCAGTCCAGGGGAAATCAATCCAAGGACCTTGTTGTCTCCAACCAATTGCTGCCAAACCCCCCTTCATACTTAGGCTAGGTAGGCATAGAAGCGCAGATTACGCAGAAGCGTCGTGCGGGATCTCCCCACTTCACTAATCGACTCACGAACCAAGTAGGTCTCTTTCCTCTTTCATAGGCTCTATTCTTTTTTATTACAATACGGAATACCAAAATCGGTAATAAAGCGTCAATATAATCAATTTGCCAGCGCGACGACCAGCCTGTCGCGTACTTACTTACTATTGCGCTATGTAGGCTGGTTGTACAGCAAATATACCGAGGTAGCTAATTAAGGTTAAAGTAAACGCGTAGCCATAGCGGAACACGTGGGAGCTTTAGCGCTAGAGAAAAGCTCCTTCATCTCTCTCATTCATCCATTCATTCGTTCATTCATTCATTCAATCAATCCTCGCACCACTGGATCCCTCCTATATCGTGAAACCGCAGTATCTACCTACAATTTCCCTGGTGGGATCAATAGACGTGCGCTCCGAATCAACTCTATCGCGAGCGCTGAGCCGTCTGCGCCGCGGCATAGTAATAAAGTTACTTAAGACATCCCATCTTTTAAAAAAGCCACCTCATCGCCTGCATATGCGATGCGTGTCAACCCATCGAAACACTTCAATAGGCTCAAGTCTGAAACTAAAAAAAGCTCCAGTGGTCTTTCGCGCAGATATTGCTCTACCCAGTCTGCCTACCACGTACGTATTCAAAAACCCACAGGTAGGGTACAGCATGTAAGCCGATTCACTTTCCCCGGGCCCCACGAAAATGTTGGGTGGAAGATGACGCCACGCATCTCGCGCGTGCAGGGGACCCTGAAGATCACCCATCGTCGCAAAGAGCCGAACCGAAGAGCGTTTAACGTCGGTCGCTTGTGCTTACATGCGGGACCACCCCTCGAACCCACTAAAGTACTATACATGTAAATGGGGTTTTCCTTGATGCACATACATACACATACATACATTCATACATACATACATATAGATCCTACCTACATATGTATGTATTGTAGATGCCATCAACTCTTGCATGTTCATTGATAGGTATCGTTATATAGTACGAGCGTGGGCATTGCTTGAAGTGGCTGGAAGAATAAAGCAGTATGCGAGATGTAGCCAATCAAATAACACCGTTACTGTTGCACCTCCAAGTACCTTGCATAATAAAGAAGACAACATCGCTAATTGATCAATACTGCACATGATTTTGTCGCTAAAGTAGGAAACTCATAAATTAATGACTTTTTGGCTCTCTTGTGGGTATCGCTGTTATAACGCTCAGAGTCGGTGTCTATACACGTCCACTTTCCTGGCCACCCAAATACATGAATCCCCCCCGCTGCGCCTTCCAAGCCGCCGAACATTTGCATAGGGCTGTCCTCCTAAGCGTCCTTCCAACATCTGTTACCGAAGGTGTTGCCGGAATACTCCTGTCGAAACCACGCCCTCGACGCCGAGCGGTACCAATCTCGACGGACGGACGGAAAAAAAGAAATCAGAAAAATCCTCCTTGATTCACCCTCCCTTCCTTTTATTATTATCATCCCTCGTAAATTGGAAAGCAATCAGACGCCGTAGACGAGAACCCTAGCCATCAATGCGCTATTTTATCCATAACCCCAATATGCCAGGCATGTATATCCCAACTGGCTTGATCATGATGTTTCTAGTGAGAACAATGATGTATCTAAATTGAAAGGCTTGTCAAAATCCTGTTCGATTTCCTCCCATGCGAAGTCCGGATATGGTACAGTCGGCATGCCGTCGTAGTTTTCTAGGTCGACGATGGGCGGTTCGTGACTCAAGGCGAACGGATCCCAAGTACCGAATCCCATGTCTAGTGTGAGGTTCAATGCGACGCCCTCCGACACGTCGCTGTTCAGCTCCGATGCTGCGCTATCCTTGCTGGATTCTGGTGTATCATTAGGTGTGAGCGATCGATAGACGTTCATATCAAGTATCGCACCGTTACCGCCCATCTCGAGGCCGGTGACAGCCGACAACAGCTCTTGAGGGTCAATCGTAGCCCCCATAGGTTCGCCGAACGCCGCTTGTGAAACTGCCACCCCATTAGCCATCGCGACAGGAGTCGCGCCGTCCACGGCCTTAAAACCCGGATCAGGCTTCGGCGTGCCAGCCTTGCCCGCGATCGTCTTGATTAGCCCATTTGGTTTTGTGCCCGTCATGCTGCCTTGCCGCTTCATGGAAACCTCTCGCGAGTTGACCAACTCGACTTTGCTCGGTGGCGTTTGAGCGTGTTTCGATAGATCCCCCGGCGATGGAATATTGCCGCCCGCAGTAGCCACATTCTTCGTCTTGCCACTTGTGTCCAGGCCGAGTATTTCGGCGAGGCCGTCTACAGCAAACTTCATGGGATCTTCCGCAGGTCTGACGTGCTCTTCCTGCACGTGCTTGTGCAGTGCTTCGGCGGTTGGGAATCCGATACTGCGGAAATCACAATACTGATCCTTGCAGCGGAACTGGGATTTCGCATGTCTCGTCTCGCCAGCTGCCGGTCGCTTGCTCACCTCAGGGGACGACAATTTCTGGCCTTGTGGTGAGGCGTTTGCACTGGGCCCGGTCTGGTGGGAACCCGCCCCGGCTTTGGCCTCCGTCTTGGGCTTTTTGCGCGCAGGAAGTTGGAGGTTGTCCTGGGTGACGGCGGGCTTGCCGGCATATGTCGGCTGGCCATCGGGCGACTGCGCCCCGAACGAGAACGGAGGTTGCGCGGTTGTCGGTGGTGGCGGCGGCTGTCCAGCTCTGCTGTTGTTCCGTTGGTGCATTCTGCTGAGAGCTTGTGTCTGCTTCTCGAGATTGGCGGCGTTGAGCGGCGTGGGCTGCTGGGGGGTCGGAGCGCCCGGGCGTGCAGGCGCTCCTTGGGGTGCCGGCTCGGGCGCGTTCTGCTGGCTCGGGTTTTTTCTCATACCATGAGAAAAGTGAGCCGTCAAATCCTTGCCCATACCCTCAAGCATGACCCGGATGCTGTCCAAATCCGCTTGGGTTATCGAAAACTTCTCCTTGGGTATGGACATCTTATCGCTGTCGACATATTGCTTCGACAAGCGCGTTCGCTACATATGTTAGTCTCCCTCTCTCTCTCAAACAGGTCTACAAAATCAAAAATGCTTACCAACTTGAAGAACAATCCAGCACGCACGTCATCACGGGTGAAAGTATACCACCGGGTAAGAAGTTTGCTCATCTTGGTCATCTCGATACCGAGTGCTTGAATCTTGTTTGCCACGTCCCGGTACTGCTCTGGGGTCATGGGTATGTCGGGCAGTTGCTCTTTCAACTCCGCTTGGTACTTCTCCTGACCAATTGTCCGGAGACGCACCATCTCCTCGGACAGCTGGCCGCCTGTTGCTGCTTGCCGATTCTTGACCGCGGCCTCATATTTCTGTCGTTGCTCTGGGGTCATAGCAGCAAGTTGTTCGGGACCGAACTGGGGTATCTGGGGCGTAACGGAAGAGGCGCCGGGTTGGGGTTGCTGTGAGAGCGGTCGTTGAATAGGGGTGCCAGAGGGGTTGGGTACTTCAGGCGTATCGTCTGGGTGAGGTCGCTTGGTGCCCGTCTTGGCTGTAGGGGCGGCCGGTGCAGCCGGCGCAGCACGATTATTTGGAGGATGCTTCATGTTCCGCCCCTGTACGGCCGGGCTGGCCGCACTGGCTTCTGATCCTGCGTTCTGCTGCCTTTGCGGTGCGACGCCCCCGTGTGTCGGTTGCGAGGGACTGGGTGCTGTTGTCACGTGCCCCGGTTGCGGAACCTGAGGTACTTGAGCCGGCGGGCCGGGCATCTGGCCGGCGGCACGATTCTTCAAGGTTTGCACCTTGATGTTGAATAGCACTTGTCGAAGCTTCTCCTCCGACAGTCCTTTGAATCGGTCATGATTCCTGGCAGTCTGCATCTCCTGAGCAGTGACAGAGATGCCGGGATTGGCTGCGGCTACATTCGGTGCGGGTTGACCCATCTGGGGAGCCACTTGGCCATTGGGAGGTATACCCTGCTGTGCCATATTCGATTGAGTGAGCTGTAGATTGGCGGCCGCGAGCGCCGGGTTGGATTTCAAGTAGCTCTGAAATTGGGCGTTCTGGATTCCAAGCACACCGTTCACTTGTTGCGGACTCATATTCTTCTGCGCCATCCACTGCTTCAGTTGGCCCCATTTCTTGACGTCGGGAGAGACGCCCCCCTGCGTCTGCCGCAGCGATTCGATAATTTTAGGTGGTATGACCATGTTATCCATCAACGCATTTCGATCTAGGGGTCCTTGAGGGGCATTTGGGTTGCGTAGCTTGTTCATTTGCTGCTGCATCATGAACTGGTTTTGCTGGTTCATAGGCATGCCTAGGTTCGGGTGCTGGCCGAGACCATTACCGCCTGGGGCAAAGTGATTCATGGACTGGGCCATCGGGTTGCCCGGTCCGAGCTGGCCCATTTGTGGCTGAGGCCGACCAGCCATCGGCCCAGCTGCCCTTGTAGCATTCCATCTCAGGATCATCTCGGCTGCCTTCTCTTGCGGTTGGCTCAGGACCTGTTGCCGAGTTTCTAAAGGCATCTGGGCAAGGATGCTGTTCAGTAACTGATTTCGGTTCATATTGGCATTGGGTCCCATGGGTGTCCGCTGGCCGGCCTGCTGGTTAAACCGAGGGTCCATCTGGGAAAACGGGACATTGCCTTGGCCCATTTGGGGATGCCCCTCGGCTTGGCCAACACCGATGGGCGTACGGCGCACCGGAGCGTTCAATGTGTTCATGGCCGGACTTTGCGAGGCAGCTCCCGGGCCATTCAAACCGCCGGGTTGGCCCTGCATCTGTTTCGCCTGAGCCTGAGCTCGAATCTGAGCCTGGGTCTGGGCCGCCCTCTGGTCGGCTATCCTCTGGTCCATTTTTAGCTGCTGCGCTGGCTGGTGGTTGAACTGCTGAGGCAACTGATGTGGCAGAGCGGGCTGGCCCGCTCCTTGGTTAGGACCAGCCATCGAGCCGATTGGTTGGGGGGTAGCATTGCGACCTGCACCGTTACTCGCCGGGACCACCATCTGGCCCGCCTCTTGAGCCATCATTCCGGCCTTCTGCTGATTCATGATGCTTTCCACATTGGCGAGCGAACCAAACTCCCCGTTTGACCCAGCCGGGAGTTGTTGAGGAGGCTGGTTCATCAACCGTTGCTGGTGAGCTTGCATCTGCATCCCGGCCTGGTTTACGCCCTGTTGTTGGTTTTTCGACAAGTTCTGGATGATCTGTGACTGAAAATAGTATACGAGCGGGTCCACGTTCTCCTGCTGTAGCTGAGCTACCGCGTGGGGTCCAAACTTTTGCTGTATCGCCGCCCGATACTGGCTCCGGGTCGGCTCCGGGATGGAGTTGAATTTCGCAATGGCGATTTGATTGACCCTCATTCGGTCCTGGGCCGGTAGACTAGCCATTCCCGATTGCATTGTCATTTGAGGGCGCATCTGGGCTCCCATTTGCATGACTTGCTGGTTCGGGTTCATCGGAAGTCCGTTGGCGTTGGCCATTCCCATGGCGGGTTGGCCTTGCTGGTTGATACGGGCCGGCTGCATTTGCTGTTGGAGGTTTTGAAAGCCTTGTTGCGGCGGTTGGCCCATACCTCGCATCTGCATATTTTGGTTCATCATCATTTGTGATTGGTTAGCGGCTACCTGTGCATTCAATGTATTGTGTATAGTCTGCTCATTCGCTTGTCGCTTCTTGAACAGTTCGTTCACACGCTCTGAGATTGCCGACTCGTATGCAGCCTAGGGAACGTCAGGTTCATCATGGTTCTATCTGGGACCACACATGAGGATCACACACCTTGTCTACACATTTTGCAAAGGCATCCCGTTCGTACGCCAGTCCCGCGCTGACGACCTGGGTACTTTCGACTTGAGGCATGGCGAGAAAGGCATTGGTGATGCTAATGGAAGTGAGCATATGTTCATTCTCGGTGCCAGCGTGCAGCGGATTCGTCTAGAGACTCTTGGACTTACATGTTCATTGCATGACCCACGCGCATATTAGGAGAAACGGAACTATGCCAACCCACGTTGGGCAGGTTCTGTGTCATGATTTGAGAATAGATGAGCTGTGACAGCTGCTGATTTTGTGGCCGGCCTCTGATGGGGCCATTTCCACCCATCTGTTGCATGTTGGCGGCCATGACCGCGGAGGCGTTGGCGTTCATTTCCGTTTCGGAGGATGAATGGCAGTGTCGTTTGGAGTCCGTCGCGATCGGTCGATAGCACGACGCGAGAAAAGGCGTTCCCTCGGAAAGGTACTCTCAGAGCCCCCCGCGTGTACACGGATATCGAGGGTGAGGCCTGGCCGGTACTCCTACAAGAGGAGCCGAGGAGGGCTGATGGGTCGCACCCCACGATCGCCAGAGACCCGCGGTGAACCGTGTGTCGAACTCCTCTTCTGGTGCAGTAGAGTGATTCGGCTCTCAAGCAAGGCAGGGGCCAGCGCACCGACTACTGATGATATTCTTCTCCGATGGGCGCGTTATACCATCATTGTACGGATCGTGAGCCGACAGCAAGACCCTCGAGGGAGAAAAAAGACCTATTCCGGTAGGCAGTCTTGAGAATAAGTTAGCACAAGGCGTCGGCGACAACGGGCGGGAATGAGGCACTAGCAACAGCAAGCAAGCAAAGAAGAGAGGTGGAGCATTACAATCGACATATAGCGAGCGGCCGGTAGATTAAGCATCGGTCGGAGAAGAAAACAACAGACGGATGAGGGAGAGATGGTGGGGAGGAGGAGAAGCAGAGAAGAGAAAAGCAGCAGAAACACACAAAAGGTGTGTGATGTGCCAGGTTGTGAACAGCAATGGTGGTGGTGGTGGTGGTGTTGGTGTTGGTGGTGGTGTAGAAGAAGTAGGTAAGGTAGTGTGAGTGATGAGATAGATAGATGGATGGTGGGTGCGTAAGAGAAGCAGGCAGAGCGGCAGTGGTAGCGGGAGAGAGGGAGCGGGAACTACCTGGGCAGGACCTGGTCTGGGCTAGGTTCCTAGGTAGGGTAGGTAGGTACTTGAGGTACAAGACGTTGGGAGGAGCAACCTTGGCCAAGCAGGTCACTGCTCTTGGGTCTTCTGGGAGATGGATGCTAGGTGCAAGATGGGTGTCCCAATAGTGGGATCCCAATATTGCTAAAAAGTGGGCACTGCCCATTGTCCATCCCAAGGCACCCCGGCAAGCCCACTGACAGGCGGGCAGGTACATGAAGCTGACTGGCCCAAATCATACCGCACAAGCGAATGGCTGATGTACACTTACAGTAACTGTGGATGCTGGCTCGCCCAAGTGCCTCGTCCTGGGCACTGTGTCGGTCTACTTGGCGTGTACGCAACAGCACTATACAGGCCGAACAATAGTGTGCGTGATTGTGCAACCGACGACGACTCGGGCGGCGGTGGGCGCAGAAGTTTTGGGCAGCCCCGCGATCTAGCGTTCCCCAAAGTAAGGTGTGTCGCCCAAGGGCTTGACGAAGAGAGACTCGGAAGGGGTAAGACACGGAAAACCAGAATTGGGTATAACGCGGGTAACGAATGGCCCAAGTGATACGACCCTGTGAAGGAAAGAAATCGGTGGTAGACGATGGGGTCGGGGAGAGAACCGTCTATCTCGCAAGGGCAAAGCAGAGTGAGTGAGCAAGGTAAGAAGTAGGTGAATAGGTGAGTTAAGAGGTAAGGAACAGAACAAAAATGTTTCATGAAGAGAGGAGAGGAAAAGGTCCCAACGTTATTATTGTTCCAGGCAACCTATCTATGTAGGTATGCGTAGGCAGTGCGGTAGGTAGGGAGTTTAATAAGTGGGGACCCGTGGTTAGATACAAACACACAACAGCCGGGGGGCTGGTCCTGTATTTGCAGCAACAGCAACAGCAACAATAACATAAACAACAACAATACTCATAAAAGCATGGACACAGGATGAATAGGAAGTAGATGATACATGTAGAATTAAAAAAACTGAAAAAAAAACTAAAAAGGTAGGTGGTGAAGAGAGGAGCCTGGGCTGCAGCGTAGCCGTGCTGAGCAAACCAGCACCAGCTGGATTCACCTAGGTTGTACCTTATTCACCTGGGCACAACAGCAAGAAGTGAAGTAGCAGTGGTACAGCTCGATTTACACGCGGTGGATAATCTGTGTTATTGTTATCATTCTTGGGGGTCGAGGTGCATCCAGCACGCGGCCAGCGATAGATAGATAGCATGCGTTATACTCTGTACTCAGAGGTAGACTTTTTCATACATGTACAGATGTACCTGGAACTGCATCGCCTTGCCTTGCATACATACCTACCTACATGTAGTATGGAGATTGCGCAGCTACGCGTTTAACGAGTACCTTTTCATGTACCTTTTCATGGCGTGTCAGTTCACCGCACTGACAATGAATAAACACCTCGACATCCATGGACATGTATTGTACATTTTCAGCCATGCTCGACATGTCTGCCATTGAATCCAAGATATTACGGGTGCAATGATCAGCGAGGGGGTCAAGCCTGCAAGATAGTATACCTGCTAGTATAATCATCCAGAGGCCCAGCTTGCTACCCACGAAGTTGCATGTATACAGAGAATGAGTGGGTCATCCGGCCATTTTTGGGTTTGTCTTCAGGGATTCAAAGTGGATGATCCCTGCTTAGCGTCATGTCAAGCAGGCGCCTCGACTGGCACAACCCCTGCCGACCTTTCTCAATCTCCAGTCAAAGCTGTGGTGAGGAACCTGTTGAGGGGAACGCAGCAGGCAAGCTGGACCCCAACGTCGAGCAAAAACGGCCTTATGATGGACAGATTCGGCCAAAAAAGAAGACAACGGATGCAGCTCAATGACTTTGGAACCACTGCGGCATGTTTCCGTTACCTTGGTACTTTTTTTTTTTTTTTCAGATTTGTTCAATGCGACCGCGTAAGAGTCTACAAGGCTTGAGCCACTATTCATACCATTTTGCCTGACGTTTGTGTTCCAGACTACATGATGACATAAGAAGAGTGACCGAGCGTCATTCTCCGCAACCGAAAGAGATGCCAGAGATATGGGCACTTATCAGGGTACCTCGACTACCAAGAGACGAACAGGTATTTCTATCATGTAGAGGTCTAGTCTAGTGCTCTTATCAACACAACTGGATGATTGCAGCGCACACAATGCATAAAGCAAAATACCTTCTTGAACTCACTGGGTTGGTCAGCGTGGTCAGCACACTCCACCATGTTTCAGTCGGTTGTTGAAGACTTATCTTCAAGACATATCAATCTACTTAACGTTTGGTGTGGACAACAACAATTTCCTTTTATATTATATAATCACACAAATCACAAATACGTACTTATGTAGTATACTTTTCAACCGCCAAGACTCCGTACTGCCAAGCAGGTCGGGTACCTGTTTTAAAATCTGCTAGATAGGTCGGCTGCATTCCAAGGTTCCCACTGCAAACCTTTGCTCTGTTTCGGGGAGTCTTTTCTCAGGATACCTCAATCGAAGCGTGTCCGTTCATGATTTTTCTGATGCGTTACCAATGAAAGAAAGAAGAAAAAAACAGTCGCATCAAATTGCCCCAAGTGTGGGCAGTATGGTTGGTGATCGTACTACGCGGTAGTTCGCTAATTTCTGGTGGGGGCAAGGATCTACGATGCCTACTTGCAGCAGCACATTGTGTTAATTCAAAATTGGCTTAACAGAACTGTTTTCAGCTAGCTCGTCCATGGGAAATGTTAGCATGTCCTTGTTCCTAACAAACCCTGGCGTACTGTACTAGACTAGTCTAACGGTACGAGGAAAAGAAAAAAAATTCGCTGTTCCGTCTCCGCCTTCTCATACATCATCCTGGGCGGCAAGCAGTGCCCATGACAGATCACGATAGATACTGTGGACAACGCGAGCGAAGCTTCTCGTTGAAGTCCGAACATTGTCTGAAGCAGTCCGGCGCCGGGAATGGAAATAGAACAAACTACGACATAACCAGATTGTTGCGTCTTACTGTTTCAGAACATGTCGGAATCAACTCGTTGATAACGTGCCTATCTTAGTTCATGCCCCAATTGCACCTCGAGATACTACCCAAACCACCATTTGGCACACAGAGGTAAAATCTACCATCATCCATCCTATCGGTCAGCTCCGGAATGAGGTAACAAGATACCTAGGTAGGTAGCTAACCATGACTTAACACTGAAAGGTATATGTATATGTACATATTGGTGTGCTGGAAAGCGATGCACTCCAGAATCGGTCATACTAGCGCCGTCCCATGGTAGGTAAACCTAAATCAAGAATTGGATGGGAGACCTGCTCCACTTGAATTGCTTTATCAACTACCTACCTACTAGCTGTACTACTTACTGCCTATGCAGGTATGTAGGTACTCTGGTTGGAGGGATGCCTACGTATTCACGTATACTTTCGCCGCCCTGACTCAGATATACAAGTAATAGTGTGAATAAGGGCATGGCGGCATGGATTCGGTTACATAGTAGTTGAATCTACCGTTCAGCAGGATTCGTTCGTCGTTATGCAGAGTAATGTTGTCGGCTGGTCCGAATAAGTATAGTACTATTGACTGGGCTAAGCACCAAACGGCTCAATGCTCTAAAAACCGCCGCCAGTGTACAAAGTTGCCACACCTTAGATATGCGCAAGTCAAGACGGTCACAAGGCGTCTGAAAGTCCTAGCTGAGACAGCCCTACCAGGCTCGCCAGGCAAAAGCTGGACGAGGCAGGTAAAGAGGCATGGAGGTGACAGCAGTCGAGAAGACTCAAAGAGCCTCTCGTCCATGCGAGGCCTTGCCGGTAATGACTTGAGAAGAAGACCATCTCCATCTTCCTCGAAGGACGGCCGACACAATTCCCGCCCCATCCCCAACTTCCCTCGTTGCAACGCTTGCTTTCCACACGGGGTCCCCAAATCCGAAAGCAACAAGTCGTGGGTCATACAAAGCGCAATGCACCTCGACAACGGCACTAGCAATAGCACGCGTCGCACGCGAAAGATACGGTAATCCGGGAACGGGTACCGGGTCTAACCGTCAATTCGGCGCGTTCTCTAGACATGTCGTCGGTGAAGAACACAGAAGTCAGGGCTGTTTGATCGCCAGTGGCCCGCCCGATGGCTTCTGCTTCACGAGCATCCACTAGTGTGAGACCAGAACATTTCGTTACCGCCTTGGAGGGTCCTCCGACTACT
This sequence comes from Xylaria sp. 218_066, assembly GCA_019843955.1. Lineage (NCBI taxonomy): Eukaryota > Fungi > Ascomycota > Sordariomycetes > Xylariales > Xylariaceae > Xylaria > Xylaria sp. 218_066. The sequence continues at coordinate 21,682 of JADKYC010000128.1, read as the reverse complement.
CTGTACGTACTAGCTAAAACGTGGTGGTGCCGATATCAAATGTCCTTCATTCATTCAACAGCAGCAGCAGCAGCAGCAGCAGCAGCAGCAAGCCACACCGCACGTGTATGTACCGCGACCTAATCTTTGTCCAGTCACCGAAGAGCGTGTCTATTTCGTGCTTCGCGTTCTGGTTTCTTGGTTGCACCATGGGAACAACTCAGACACGTTCTGCTGTGTAAGTAGGAAAACTGGGCGCAAGGCCCCCCCTTGCCTCATGATGAAGTTGGACCCCTGATTGCCCGCGAGGGTGGGCTTGCGTCGATTAGCACGATTGGCTGCCTTCCCCGGCAGAATCAGAGATGACCTGCGACAAGGGGGGGGCGACCACGGGTATCGTGGAGGTCCCTCCAAGTACTGTACCGTGTCATATCGAGCCTCACGAACTGTACGTTCTTTTGTTCAACCAACAATCTGATGTGCTGAACAAACGCCCACACATAATCGTTCTGTAGGTTCGATTACCTTGTCATCTTTATATAATACAATATACTCTATTCTCAATAAAAGCCGATTAATACACAGGAACCGCTGGATATCACTGCGCATGTCAAGTGTATGTGGCATATGCCCTATCTAGTGACATGAGCACTCGACAATCTCGAGATGTATGACCGATGCCCGCAGTTGGAGAAAGGGAAAAAAGGGATCATCGAGTGCATGGCCAGGGGTTGTTTCTTCTTCTTCTCTCTCTCTCTCCCTCTCTCTGTGCTGTCTAGTTTCTCTAGCTTCGATCTAGAAAAAGTTCTCTGTGCTACGCAGCTTTGATTGGGAGGGGGTTGATTGTTCTATCCCTTGCCTCGAAGATTATTCCAAACTCTAGCGAGCGGTGTGGGCAAGGCAACATCGAGACCCTGAAGAACCAACCCGTGTTCATCTGGCGTCGTGCCGTCGCGAGAAGGACAAAAAAAAAAAAAAAAAAAAAAAAAACGGCTGTTGTTGTGAGGTTAACCAGATCCCTGAAGATCGCCATATCACCTGGTCGAGTTTTTGCGTTTCCCGGATTTCCAGTACACTACTTGTAAGTAAGTACTGGGCACCCCAAGACCCAAGCCGATCAAAGTGCGACCTCTTCCCAACTCCTTGAAGGGGCCCCCGGTTTCAAAGCCTCATTATGGACAAGGGACTTCGGTTGGTCGCATACCTGATGCATCCGTGGGTACCGTAAATGGTTTGAACAAAGGTAGGTGTGGTGTGCGTGTGTCCCGGAGTCCAACAATGGAAGCAATAGGCGCAACTGCGAGCGCACGAGTATATCACAGAGAAAAAAAAAAGGCACTTGGCCAGCGATTCATGATTAACAAACCAGTCGCACCCGAAGCGTGGCAAATCCTCAAGACCCTCTTCGTCAGAACATAGATCAATTGCTATTCTGCACCCTGTCCGTTTGATACCCCCCCGGCGGTGAATCCTCCGCCACCTCACCCTGCAGCAAGTCACTGACGAAAGCAGCCATTTCGCTCGACGATTGCCCTCGACGAGGCGTCCTGCATGTTATCGAGGTCGCCTCTCACTCACTCTCTCACTCTTCTCTTTATCTCTCTCTCTCTCTCGTCCGCGCTGGCGGGCTCTGGTCTTCGTATCAGGCACATGGTGATTTGAATCTTTACAAATAGCGCTGGCTGCCAAATAACACCCTCCCACATGTATACTAGACAGATACACATGCATGGGTGATATGCAGGCGCACACGCACAGCCAAGCCAGTCTTTCCCCACCACCCCAGCAACAGGCGATGGATGATGTATGCTATCAATGGACGAAGCAGACAAGGCCCGACCTGTTTTGGGGGTTGAGCTGATCGCTTCTCGAACTTATTATAGGAGTCTTACACCTCTTTGCTGTTGGTTCTTACATTTTCCCCTTTGCTTTTCTTTTCTTTTGGGCCCACGATAATGAATCACCACCACCACCAAACAGTGGGCAGCTAGGTACTATAGATGGGCTCGCAGCAACATGACCCGCGAAAGGGCGGCGCATTCAAGCATGACCCTCTTGTCAAGTGACAGAATTCGGTACGACGGGTAGCGGATGGCGCGCAATGTGATTGCTTGACAGGTTATTCGCTCGTTCACCGAGATATTGCTGGCCAATTAGGCCGAGCTTTCCAAGGAGCCCGTCGTCCCTCTTCCGTCGTCGGGCAGCTGGTTCGCCGCACTAAGTCTAACAGAGTCTAACAATGACAAACGGTGGGCTGATGAAGAAGGCCCGGGCGAAATGAGGGCACGGCGGTGCAGTCAGTACCTACATGAGGAGCCGCCTCTGGGACAGGCGCAACAGGAGACAAACAGTCTATGTACGTAGATTGTAAGACGACGCATGCAGTGATGTTGCGTTCGCTTCGGTGCCTACCATGTATTTGTTCTGGTACAAAAGCAGTTGCATGTATGTACCTAACCTACTGCGTGGGACAAGGTGCGAGTATATAGGTTAGGTAGTGAGTTAGGTTGAGTAGACACGAACGACGGGTTACTACAGGTATGTAGGTATGTAGATTGTATACACATCTATGGATACCTGCTCACCACCTGGGCATAGTTACATACCTATACTACCTATGTTACTTACTTACTTGCAGTACAGGTTGCGGACGATGGATGGCAGGCGGAGAAACCGTCATGTACGTACGCGGGCCAAGCAGTCCACGCGATCGAGGCCGCAATAGCTAAGAGGACTCCCTACATGGGGCACTACACTACATACTGCTAGGGTAACCTGGTGGGGGATGAGCTAATCTGGGGCTCTGGGCTTACTTATACTTAACCTACCTACCTAGGTACCTACCTACCTAGGTACCTACATAAGTATACCTATACTTATACAGCCATAACATACATACATACCTACTTACATATGTACCTACCTACATACATGTATGTAGGTAGTAGCACAGGCCTGGATAGTCTAGCACGAATCGAGAAGCTGCTCCCGGGCGAACAGGCGGATGACAACGCCAGCCCCATCTGCCATCCCACCCATTCCACCCAATTCCCGTCCTTGATCTCAAAAATACGTGCATCTACCCGGGCAGGACCCGGGCTACCCTAGTATAGAATCAGAATCAGAATCAGAATCAGCTACTGACCTACTGACCTCACCTCATCTCACCTTGGGATTTGTTTCGTGAAATCCTGCTCGCGCAGAAGAATAGCCCCATCGGCCTGCATTCATCGAGCATTCGGCGTAGATGAACACCGGTGCTCGTCGTATCATCGGTGTCTGCTCCGTTCGCACAAACCGTTTCTCCGCAGCCGCCACGACCCCGACCACGACCCCGACCACGACCCCGACCACGACCCCGACTCCTCGTCTTGGTTTCGGCATCGCTTCGCCCTTCGCCAAACCCAATCCCAATCCCAATCCCAATCCCAATCTCAATCCCGCATATTCCACCCCCTCCGCGAGATTCCCCTTCAGCACCTCGACCGTCACTATGGCCCCTCCAAAAGCAGCACTCGACTTTCTGGACTTCGTCAACGCATCCCCAACTCGTATGACTTCGCCCGCTACTGAAAGGCTCACTCCTACATGAATAGCTAATCCTTCTCGACTGTCTTCAGCCTACCATGCCGTCCACGAGTCCATAGCCCGCCTGGAAAAGGCCGGCTTCACCCCCGTCAAGGAGCGTGACAATTGGTCCTCGACCTTGAAGCCCGGTGGGAAATACTACATGACTCGTAACGGATCGACCATCGTCGCCTTTGCCATTGGCGCACAATGGAAACCGGGGAATCCCATTGCCATGCTCGGCGCACATACCGACTCCCCCTGTCTGCGGGTCAAACCCGTGAGCAAGAAGACTAGCACCGGGTTTATGCAGGTCGGCGTCGAGACGTATGGCGGTGGCATCTGGCACAGCTGGTTTGACAGGGACCTCTCCCTCGCTGGTCGCGTGTTGGTGAGGGACGGAAACGGAAACTTCGCCCAAAAGCTAGTCAAGATCGACAGGCCCATCGTCCGAATCCCGACCTTGGCTATTCACCTTGACCGTTCGTCCGAGTTCAACCCCAACAAGGAGACCGAGTTGTTTCCGATTGCGGGCATGGTGGCCGCCGAGCTCAATAGGACGGGCAAGACTGCGGATTCCAAAACCCCGGAGACTGAGAACAACACCGAAGAGACGTTCCAGCCTCTGAAGGACATGTCGGAGCGCCACCACCCCTACATCATGGAGCTCATCGCCGAACAGGCCGGTGCCAAGGTTGAAGATGTAGTCGATTTCGAGATAGTCTTATACGATGTACAGAAATCCTGCCTTGGCGGCTTGAACGAGGAATTCATTTATTCTGCGAGACTTGACAACCTAAACATGACTTACTGCAGTGTCATGGGCCTCATAGAGTCGGTGAACAAGTCAAGCCTGAGCCAGGAGACATCCATCCGTCTCATCACGTGCTTCGACCACGAGGAGATCGGGTCAACTTCGGCACAAGGCGCGAACTCAGACCTGCTACCCGCCGTAGTTCGCAGGCTTTCCATACTCGCTGGTACTGGTGGCCGCTACGGCGACTCGGCATCCGACAAGTCCTGGGAGCACATTAGCTCCGACCCAGACGTCGACCTAACCACTGCCTTTGAGCAGACAATGGCCGTCTCATTCCTTGTTTCAGCCGACATGGCACATTCAGTACACCCCAATTACGTTGGTAAATATGAGTCAAATCATCAGCCCGAAATCAACAAGGGCACGGTTATCAAGATCAACGCGAACCAGCGCTACGCCACCAACTCACCAGGTATCGTGCTCCTCCAGGAGATGGCTAAGCGCGCAGGCGTGCCCCTGCAGTTATTTGTCGTGAGGAACGACTCTTCGTGTGGCAGCACTATCGGTCCAATGCTGTCCGCCAAGCTGGGTGTCCGCACATTGGATTTGGGTAACCCACAATTGAGCATGCATAGCATCCGCGAGACAGGCGGGACTTACGATGTCGAGCATGCGATCAAACTGTTCGAGTCTTACCTATCCCACTACTCGGAGCTTGAGTCCAAGATTCTTGTAGATTAGAGCCAATCAGATACCATCTATGCAAATACCCGATCAAATATAAAAACCAACCATGTTATAATTTGCCTCGCGTATACGTGATCAAGCAAACTTCTCGGGCCAGAAACACCGAAGCGGGGAGATTTCCCCTCATCCCATGTCTGGATACAAGCCCAACCGCTTTATGGTTGAGCACAGACGTCTCCTGCAGGATTTCGAGGACAACTGAGCAGATGGATCCATTACACTTTCATGGCATATATTAGTAGACGTGGCTAATTACCCCAGATTTACGTTTGGGTCCCCATCACTCCACAGCATACTGCAGCTATGAGTGGTGGTCGAAAATATCCCTTTCCTTTCGCCGAATTCACCTATGCCTTCCCCAAGTTCAGCCAGAATAGCTTACCAGAGTTCGCTAGAATTCTTTCCAATACCCAAGATATGTTGGTGAGTTTTCCGTATGTGGTTTGTCTCTTGGAGGAGGCTACAATGATGAAAATCGTGGAGAGGTCATCACCACCCGGCGGGAGCAAACACTGAGGTAGGCTCTTCTGATATCATGTCCAATAAAATATCCCGCTCCGGCCATTTTGATGATTCCTATGCTCCCATATTTCGAACCATCTCTCGGGTATATAGTGAGTTGCATCGTCTAATATCAGATAGAGTTGATTAGAAACTACTCATACTTGCCATTTACTGTCGATCCTTCCATAGTTCACTGGATAATCAGTTAGTCTTGCCTGTTGATAAATCATATTAAATCGAATAGATAAAGACCCGCTCGATCCCTCGTCTTCTTCGTGCTCTCTCCTTCGACATCGTCACCATTACTATCCACATGGTAATCACGATCACCTACCTCACAATTTTTTCAATCGTTTCGTCGTTTCTTGCATTCCCGTCCGTTTCTTACGGTATCAATACCTCTCGTCCTTCCAGGCGAAACTCTGGCTGACTGTATAATCTTCGTCCGACAAAACGGGTGACTATAACCATATTCACTCCTTTTTTTGTCCGCCTAGAGAAGATCCGGATCGATTATGTCCGCCATAGTCCCCCGAGGTCCGGGGTCCGCGGGACGGGCCGATGTTCGTAGCACTGTAATCCCAGTCCATGGAATAGTAGTGTGGTGCCCAGCGTCCGTCGAGGCCGTTCTTGGCACAGGGCCCAGGTTTCAGCAGGCATCTGAGCAAGGGTGCTGTGCAAGATTCATGATTCATGTGGCCATCGGGCCTCGTTGGTGTGCGTGTTTGATTCTTCTGTTCTTCATATAGCGCTGATATCAATTATCGTGCTTAGGTATGAACTTGATCCTTGATATTTGGTGTTTATGAGTTCCGTAGTCCCTCAAATTACAATGTTTCCATCCGTCATATTAGTTTTGCCCATACCAAAGATGACTATAAATATCGTGTATGGCCTGTCCTATCAACGATTCAATTATTTCAGCCGATGATTCAGGTGTTCGTGGAGGAACCCTTTCGGCGAACAACGCTCGGGCAAGCCAGTATCAAAATGGCCTTGAAAATAGCCGAGCGTAACGGGGTATCACACCCGGGTATCAGCTAAACCGGCTTATTATGTTCGACCGCGGCGACGGATTAATGATATCTGTCGCGCAAATGTTTTTAGTATTCTTCCTATCCGGGCTGCGTTGTGGGCGGCTGGAAGGCCCCTCCATCGGTCTCGGCAGTGGTCGATTTGAATACGGCTCACGACGGACCGTGGCTAGTCCCCAAGATGCCGTTCGGTAGGAGATGGGAGTCGGCGCGTCTACCTACGTGTCAGTTGCCATCATTGGTTCCCGCGCATTCTCCGCGTCTACCTGGGTGGATAAGCCCCTTATTGGGGCGTAAAGCCCGCGCGTCGTGGTTGGGAGAGCAAGAAACAATAGGTGGCAGAAAGGAACTCGTTGTTGCCCTTTTGTTGGAGCAGATGCGATACTAGATGAAACTGTTATACATCTAGGCAACTTGCGGTTCTTGAAACACTCCCCTCATACCTTCGCCTATCTCCGTCACAAACACGGGCGCCGGCGCCGCAACAGCAGGCCTGAGTCTATCTTTGCCCGCTCGGGTCCATCCTAGTTGATATATTGTACGTATGTACAGCCAAATAAAGCATCACGAAGGAGAGGAACTAGATGGTATTGCTGTCAGTGATTAGGCCACATCATACAACTTCCGGCGCCTAAAAAACTTGAATCTCCTAAGGTCTACCACTTCCAGTCCCGCACCGCACACCGTCTATCCAGCCACTATATTTGGACGCTGATGGGAAGGGAGTCCGTTCTATACTAGTCGTCCGTTAATTTGAATTGAGCATCGTCTTCGCTCACTGATTCACGAGATAGCTGGAGCGTACAGTGGAGGCACCAAAGAGGTGATTCTAGGCAGTCTAAAGACGACAACGATGAGACCTCGGATCCCCCATCCAAAGCCCGCCAACAACAATGTACGAATCTAGGTTTAAATACGGGCCTTCAGCCGCTCTTGCGTATCTCGGTCTACTCAAGACATCTATATAAAAGAAGCAAGTAAAAGCGAGTATACGGACCGAAGACCTCCCATCTAAAAAGGCAAGGCAGCCTTCATGGCTGGCTTGGCTCCCTAGAGGATTGGTCAATATGAAGCACCCCTTCCAAGCCCTTGTAATAGACGATTCTCTAGGTTCACTAGCGCTAGCCCTCGAAGCTCGTTCGAAGCTCTCTGGAAAGAGTTAGAACTTAGGTAATAAAATAATATTTAGAGACTTACCGTCAGGAGTTCCGTCAAGTGTTATAGCATGACAATTGCCTGAAAATCAAAGGGTAGCCGGGCTAGTATTACTATCGGTCTAACCAGGAAGGTCTTGAGGAATCTTAGTTACAACTGAAAGGTTTGTTGTCTTGCAAGACTACCTTCTCCCTTCCTTTATACTGTAAAAGAATATAGGACATATTCCTGTTGGTTTATTGAAATACTTGGACAACTTCAACACTTTTAAGGGTATCAGCTCCAAGGATACAGCTCTTAGACAGTAACTCGGGAACTATATCATGTTAATAAAGACCTAGGGTATTTAATTCTAGAACAGGAACGTACTGTACGCAAAGTAGTTTGATTCATGGTTGAAATCTAGTGAGAGCTTCTCTAAATTCTGGGTTCGACATTTTCTAACCTTTAATGGCGTTCCCGACTTCTAGATCAACGTATTTATATGCTTCGTGCGGTTTGCCAACTCTGATTTCGTTTTCGTACGAAACAGGCAAGCCTTTTCTGTCGAGGGTTATAACTCGCGCCTTAGACTCGTGAAACGATCGGTACTATGAGTTCAAGCCAACTGTGCGCCTCTTGAACCAATATCTTTGTAGAAGTGGGCACTATACTGCGTATGATGGATCGCAGGCACGATGTCCAAGATACCACTTCTGAAAAGGTATGCGTGATAGATGGAGTGAATCAATCAGTCTGTACGAATGGAGAAAAAAACTGCAATACGAAGAGGTACTAATATTCTACCCCTAATGAGCCAAACAGTTTCGGGGTGTGGCGTCCCACCTCCGGCCTCAGCGTACCAGAAGTATTCTTTCCCTCCAATCACTTATCCATGTGATAGTCTATTTTACAACACGGATTGTTTATAATTTTTATTATTATTTTTTGTGAGAGGGGGGGCGGGGGGGCGACAGTGGACTATACAAAAGCACAAGGCCTCCGATCATGATGTAAATAAGCGAGCAATTCTTCGTACAGAACACTCTCATAGGTAGTCAAGTAAGCTGAATGGTAGGCTCCCGTTCATTTAAAGTCGTTGGGAAGGGAGTCCACCCGTGTAGATAATGGACGAATAATGAGCCGCACTTGGTTGAAGGCACGGAGTGCACCAATGGCGATATCTAGGTACATTTAATCAGTACCTGGTTGATGTAGCACGGGGAGAACGTTTTAAGTGATTGAGATAGAGCAAGCAAGACGTGTCCCGGGCCTGCATAAATAGTAGAGGATACTATCATTCTCGTACGCAATTGAATATTTTATAGAGCAACTTCAGCCAGCAAGCAGAAATAATCATATTCGAAGCATGTATACTGCATAGGTTAGAACGGCTAGAGCTTCCTTAAGGCCATCACCCAATTGACAAATTGTCGAGAGCATATTACGCAATCTATGTCGTAAATACGAGCCGTAGAAGACATTCGCGTCTCAAAATTTATCTATGAAGCCCAAATACAAGAATCGCACACCAAAACTTGATGTGGTGGTATAGGTCGCCCCTCAACTCCTGTACTTATGCAATGGTAGCTAGAAAACTGCTGTCTTTGTAGGTGGCTGCCTCCTCCAACATGTCCTCTGCTGGAGAGCAACGTATGTATGTAACTTAGGTGGTTCCACCTTTGTCTTTATGATTTTAGCTTGTTGTCTTTGAGTCCCTGAAGGTACTTAGCAAATGATTTCCTATCAGTCGAAGTGGTCATATTTCGTAGAAACTGCTCGCCATCAATCCCTAATTCAGGAAAGAGGGTCGACTGTAGATGTTGGATGAATCCGGCTCCTGTTTTCAGGTAGATAGCTTGTTCTAGGCCAGCAATCTCATTCAATACCTGTTTCGTTTGAGCATCTGCCGATGGCCGGAACTGCGAGTTGGATAGAACCTGCCAACAGGCTGGGTGAAACCTGTCAATTAAGATTAATTGATCGAATCCTGGGATAACTGGAGACGGCGACCCATGAGTAGCTGGATTTTCGGAGATGCTCGCGACATCCGGTCCGCCCCAGACGGTCGCCATCTTGGTCAGGAGGCTAAAAGCGATTTTGCTGGCTGGGATGTTTCCAGAGCTTGGCTCGATTTCTGTGGCTAGGGCGAGGATAGAGCCAATCAATTCCTCGAAGAAGCCCTGGTTGGCTTCAGAGATAAGCACGCCTCCTAAGTCATTATTCAAGATAATACCAAGGAATGTAAGATACTCGCGTCTTAGTTCTGCGAGTTGTATCTCATCGTCTGTGCCGCTGATGGGTTCTCTAAGTCCCCCGAATACTCTTTGCAATAAAGGCGTCAGCAAAATATTGAGCACGTCAAAGATCTCAGTCTTGAACCCAAAAACAACTTGGTCCAAGAGACGAAGGAACATAGCCATTTCGTCCTTGGAAGAGCTCTGGGACAAGAGACCCTCGATCCACTGGGGAAGTTGTGGAAGTACGGCGGAACCCAAAACTCCAAGCAGTCGTGAGAATGCTGCTCTGCACGCGGCACGAATGTCGGAAGATGTGTTGAGCCCATTGAGGGCAATCAAAATGGCCTCCGCGGCTCTCGCGAATTCATCTGACACAGCTTTGGGAGGTGGAGGTCGCTGGTTAGAGCTTTGAGCTCCGGGAGTCCAATCAGAAAACCCATGTGCCAACGTGCCCAAAGCCATGATAATATGATGGACTTGGAGTATGGCTTGAGTATCTCCCGACTTTGCCTGCGGGAGATGCCGTTCCATGTCGGTAAACAATGGATCCATTACGGAGCGAGCATACAAAGCTTGCTTGTCTGCGGGAGTACTAGCTGTAGACGATATACAACCAATCGCCTCAAACAAATATAGTTGAGCAGTAAAAACAGCATCTGCCGAGTTGTCGGTTTCATCTGAGGACATGTCGTCGTCCGCATCATCATTGGGGACTTCCGCCTTGATGGGGAGCAGGTCGCCGATGGATTGAATGACCGTTTCGGCGACATTGCCAACTTGAGCCCTCAAATGCTTCACAAAACGGAAGAACAGATACCAGGAGCGCGTGCGGATTCGGACGTGGTTGTGATGGATGAGGGTCACGAAGCTCTCTAAAACCTGGCCAATCATGGAAGACCGTGCCTCAAAAAAGGCACTGTATCGGTGGCATATTTCCATGTACTGTAAGAGGATGGCCGGATGTGGGAAATTTGCAACGCCTACTATCAGATTAGCATACCTCTATTGCATGTGGACGAGCAGTATTCACCTGACTGCACCATCTTCGTCATCATTGCGGCCAGTCTCTCGTTTGCCTCAGGGGGTGGTCCAGCCTTTAATCCCAGTCCCTGGCTGGGCATAGCAAGCTCGCCAAAGAGGTACATCTCGTGAAGGGCCAAGTCGAGATCCCTCCAATCCAACTGAGAGCCTTGCTCATCAAGTGATTGAAAGATTCTGGCAACAAGGTTTGATAAGACGTCTATGTAAAGATTTGGATCCACTGCAGCCACACTTTTCTGTAACACTTGTAGTTTCTTACGGAGCTCCTGGAACTCGGCTTCATCTGTTTGCTCATCTTCGGCACCCCAAGACGAGGTTTCGTCATAACGCATTTTCATGATGATGGCATTTAGGATTGGTGTGAGCATCTCGGAAAAGATACTAGGAAGTGACTCTAACTTGCGGAAATACTGCAACAGATCGGTCAGGGATGGGATGACGGTGGAGCATACTTCATCGTATTCGTCAGAAAAGAAGCGTAAGAGGAGGGGGACAAAGTCGCGAACTAATGATGTCGCCTTCATTTTAGTAGCGTCGTCCGTCGCACGGTCCTCCAGTACCCTCACGAGGTCAGCCATGACTGTGTTCACAAGCTTGGCGACGGCCTCTGCTAGATCGGTGTCGTAGAGAGACGTGCCTTTGTGGTCGTTAAGTGGAGGGCTCGCAATGAGTGTCGAGATGATTGCTCGCAAATCGAGAAAAGAGATCATCTCGGTTTTGTCCACTGGGCGCATCTTCTTTCCAACAATCTCGTTAAAAGCATCGATGGCTGCATCGCGAACCTTATCGGTGGCGCCTGATGCATTCGTCCTCCCAATAAGCGGAAATATCTGACCGAGCATCTCTTGGTTAATGATCAGTGATATATCAATCCAGCTGACCCATTTCCCAAGGACTTTGAGCGTCATCTCGACAATGCCATCGTTCTGGTTGCGGTACAACCCAAAAAGATCCTGCCAGGACTGGGCTATTTTCCCAACATCTCTCTCTCGTAAAAGATCTTTTAGTTCCGTATGGACCCGGACTTGGGCGTCCTGGCGTGCAACCAGAACATCCGCAATCTCGTCATGGATGGAACTAAGTATACGCAGGTAGAGAACAACACCTGTGACATTGTCACGCTGGGAGCTACCGGGGGTAATAGTGAGGGCTAGGAAGTCATCGATGAAGCTCTCCCATCCTTCCCTGTATAGACTAACGAATAGGGTGGTGAGAATCTGGGTGAGCTTGTTCTGGAGACCAACCGAGTCGGGCTGGGGTTGTTGACCTGAGGCGTAGTTGGCTCTGATGTATTCGAGGAGGACATCTCGGAGGGAGACCAAGCTCTGGGGCGTGAGAGCCTGGACGTGTATGATTTGGTTCACTATCTCGAGAGGGACCAGGCGGACGACCTCGGAGGGATGCTGTCGCCTGGTGAAGAGAGAAACGCAAGCCTGGCAAACCTGCCATGCCTGGGGATCATAACGCAGCTGGTCCAGATACTCAAAGGCTTGGCCCTTGAGGCTGTTGTCAGAGGCAGGGTTCCAGGCAATCTCGATGGCGTTCTCGATCTGTTTTGAAAGGGGTTAGCCCGTCGGGAGGCCATGCAGAAGATCTTTGGTTGTTATGGTGCTAGCAACGATGCTACTGCCGGTGGTGACGTCGGGTGTCTGTCTATCTATGTGATAGATAGACGATGAGACAGTCAACGGCAGACGGCAGGCGGCAAGAAGGAGGGTGGTGGGGCGTAGCTGGAGGGGGAGGGGAGATGATACCTGAGACTCCATGTTGCTGCTTGTGTTCCGATGCTATGACAAAGAAGACACCGAGCTCATGGTCGGGACCAGCAGGGGACGTGGCGGGCTGCGGCCAGCAGTTTCTTGTTGGCCTTCGTTGGTGCAGCGACTCGGCGACAGTGAGGATGGCGACGGCGATAATGGGATACTGTGATACTGTGATACTGTGATACTGTCTGTTGTTTTTACGTAGATAGGGGACAAGGCTTCTTAGATGACGGCAGAAAATGACAGGGCACACAAAAACATACACACACAACACGCGCACACACACGGATACAACAGCGGCTTGGGAAAGGTGGCATGGAATCGTCACCCCACCTTGGCTCCTCGATAAAATGTTTCCTAGAGCGGTGAATGCTTGCGCCAAGATTCCAGTGCTGCCCGCATTGCCCCGCCATGGCCATTTGGCGGCACACAATACACAATACTTACAGCATAGCATAGCGTACCTAACGTATGCGTACCTTACCTACCTACTGCGTACTGCGTACTTTTACTTTAGTTAGCATAGGACAACAAGTTCCCCACCTTCCCAAGATAATTCAACCCAACCAACCCGAGATGACTCCGGAAAAATCCCGGCTTCGAGTTCTGCGACCTGGGGTAGGCGTTCAACAAGGCTTTACTTTTGAGGCTTTTATGGATTTGAGTTGGCAGATCCAACGTCAAGTGTCGAATTATAACTGTACCTAACATGGGGAAAAAAAAGTATTAGCCTAGTAAAATGCCAAGATAGTGTATAGGTCATTGGGATATCAAGAAAGGCTGCGCACCTCTGTTTTTGTTTGCCATATTTTGCTGTAGTATAATTCCCAAGGACCAATATCGAACCCGCTCGCAGAACATCATACAATGTGTCATATTTCACGAAATCTAACTGCGATGCTGCCATGGATACCTTCCATCAATAAATCAAGCCAAAAGTACACCCTCCATGAGCGGTGTTTCTTTAAATAGAAACAAAATCACCATGTACGCACTCTGTAAGACGGAATCGGTAACGCGCATTTGGCGTTCTAGGTCCTCTCCTGGTTTGCTACAGCGACGTAGAAAGCAAGGACTATCTATGACTCAGGAATAATCACCGCCTATGTTAGCATGAATGGTGTTTCGAGGGTGCACAGGGCTATAGATTGAGAAAGTTGTTTGGGAGTTTGTTGGAAGGGAAGGACAACTAGGTGTGTATAGGGTCGACTCAGTCAAACAATCTTGAAGCGTGCAAACCAAAGAAGCATGCCTTGAAGAGGGATCGGTTGAAGAGGGATCGGAAAGCGAGCATGATGGGGCTCCAGCTGAACATGAAAAGACGGAAGTCGTGTCACCGATATAACCTTTTGTCCCGGTAAGTGTGACTGCGGTCAGCATGCCCCTTTTCCTGAATTTTAAAGGAGAAGGTTAGAAGATGCGACGCCGGTCCATTCGGTTCCAGAGGGTCGAGCGGAATAGAGTGTAGATGGCAAGGCGGTATGCAGTTGCGAATAACTGCGCCTCAATAATGTCGATCACTGCGGTTCTCCAGACACCTTCATACATTTCTATTAGTTAGTATTAAATAGTGACTGCTGACTGCGTTCATGAACCAAATCTCATGCCTTATTGTAAATGACAAGTAGATCTTTGAGGCTACAGCGTTGCAGGACCAGCCGAGACATATCAAGCTTTTTCACGATGGCATCATACTACATGAGGCAGCCGTTGAGATTTGGTAACACTGAATCTACAGATCAAGCAAGCCCCTCACGGCTTGATTACAGGATAGCGCTAACCCCAGTTATTCCGATCCCGCACCAGGACAGGAGAAGCAGGTCCACACCAAGCTGGGCAGACCATACCATTATAGGCCTGGATGAACATTTCCGGATGTCCAAGCACGGCAATTGAAAGTTATGACAGGCTCGACAGGTGGAATCCAAGTCAACTAAATCGTTGGGCGTGTGGCCAGACGGCCCTTTTCAGGAACCTGCTCAGTAAGCTCTTAGCAGATTTCACCAGGTCAAAGACTGTGGTACACTACAGCGGTGGTTCATTGCTCGTTTCCCAACAGGCATAGGCTACCCAAGTATCATATTGTAAACGAGAAGCATCTAATAGGGGCAAAAGTATGGTTAATCTCTCATCAAAACTTTCAGCTGGATTAAGAAATACACTAACTACTGCTCGTAAAAAAGTGTGGCGCGGTTAGAGATGCAAGGAACAAAGCGTTCCTGCATTAGTGCAAGATTCCTTACACTAACGGGTGGTTGTGATCGGCTCACTCACTCAGTACACACCGCCCCTAAAGTAGGTAAATGTGTGCCTACCTAACAAAGCAACAATATCCATGTGGTCACTGTAACGTACCCATCTACCTACATACCTTGGTAGGTACATACAGTGATATAGTTGTACGGCATACCAAAGACAAAGCATGTGCTCAACTACTACCCATGAGAATACTTATAGTGCTGTGTATAGTGCAGTTGCTCTCCTTGGACGTTGTAGGGAATCTAATTCGGGGTATATACACTGCTACACCATCACATATAATAGATAGTAAAACACTATAATTTGTCTTAGCTATGGTAATGAATGACATTATCTTCCTGTGTTATTTCGTCGGTCTTCCGTAGTCGACCTCGTGACACGTTTCTGGGCAATAGAGGGGTAATACTCGAAAGAGCAGAAGGACGTTGGTGTTCTGTAAGACAGAGCAGGGCTAAGCTTAGATCAATGTCTTGGTCCCTTTTGTTTCAACAACTTACACTGCGTCCTTAACAACAGCATGCATGATAGGTGCCATGTCATCTTGACAACTCTGATTGTTCTCTAAGGCTCGATCTTCCAGAATCCGCAAACCCACTGTCAAGGCGGCTCGAGCCAGACGCTTCGGGGTGCTGGTACTTCGCATCCTGGTCGCCGGTCTTGAGCTGCTTATACAGTAGAGCATCTTATTGGCTTGCTCATCTCGGTCCATCAGGATCTGTTGTTTATGCGGAGAATATACAATTGCACCCCCCCCTTACCAACATCCTTGCTCCTGCATTTGCCAATGAAAGCTTAATATCGCACGAAGCCCCATCCCCACACCAAATTAACATCCATCGTTGGACAGAGATGGATCCATCCAACGGCATGACCAGCATGGACGCGCTTGGCCGTCAAGTGAGGCGTGCCAATCAACGAGGATGAATCTGCTCTATGCCCTCCCTCCCTGATCGGTCTTTGGCGCCCACTGGGCCATACGTGCCATTGAGCCTTGGTGGATAGCAAAGAAAAGAGGCACAAACAAGCACTTTAAAGTGGACAATGAATCTTGTGATGGAACAAGATGATCCATTCATTCTTGGACAAACCTATTAACTAAGACTTACACTAAATCTCTTTACGTCTCTTTGATGTGGATCAACCGAGCAGGTTAGCAGCACGGCCCCATAAGGGCACGCAATCAACCTCCACCGCCCTTCGCGCCCTGTTGCCTCTCCCCTGAACCAAGGGAATAGCCCAATCTATCTAATTTCCCAATAGCGTAATACTCTACTTGGGGGGGGTTCTTCGGTGAGGATCGTCCCTCCTATTCTTTGTCCACAGAGCCTATTAATACCTGGCATCCTACTGGCATCATGTTTCTCTTCTTTCTTCTTTCCTCTTCAGCCCAACAGCCAATTTGCAATATCTGCTCACCACTTTGACTTCGGTCGTCCACTCTTTTCACAACGCTCTCAAGCTTTACGCTTCACCCACACTCTTTTTCACCAAGCCAACTCCTTGTCGTTTACCCAAACGTACAAATCCAAATCCAAATCAGTCAAGATGCGTTACTCTGCTGTCGCTCTCTTCGCCGGCGCCGCCCTGGCCACCAGCACCGTCTACTCCACGGATGTTGTCACCATCACCTCGTGCGGCCCCGAAGTCACCAACTGCCCTGCTAGCGCTGGTTCCTACCCTACCCAGGGTGGTTACCCCGTTGAGTCTTACCCTACCGCCGAGGCCACCACCAGCAGCGAGGTTGCTCCTACCAGCACCTCCTGCTCAGAGGAGAGCTCCGCCGCCACCCCTACCGGATACCCCGTTGAGACTCCCTCTGGATACCCCTCCGGAAGCGCCTCCGCGACTGCTTCTGCTTCTCAGACTCCTGAGTCTTACCCTACCGGCTCTTACCCCGTCGGTGGTGGCAGCAGCAGCTACAGCTCTGCCGCCACCTCTGCTGGCTACACCCCTAGCAGCTACCCCGTCGGCGGCAGCAGCAGCTACAGCACCGGACCTTCCGGCCCTGCCTCTTACCCTGGCGCCTCCTCCTCGTCGGCCCCTTACCCGACTACTCTGTCCACCTCTTCGGCTCCGGCTTACCCTACCACCTCCGTGATCCCCGTCACCTACACCACCTGCATTCCTACCACCCTGGTCAGCTACTCTACCGTGACCTACGCTCCTAGCAGCAGCGTCTCTGCCTCCATCCCCGGCAACCCTGGCAGCTACCCCGTCCCCACCAACGCTCCCACTGGTGGTTACACGTAAGTACCGATTTAACAGCCTCTTTTATCGAGACTATGTTCTAACTCGCAACTACAGTGTCACCCCTTACCCCACTGGCACTCCCATCCCCACTGGTGGCGCTGCTACCATGGGTGGCTCTGCCTTCCTCGCCGCTGCTGCCGGTATCGCCGCTGTTCTCTTCGCTTAAGCACCAAGCAAGCACAATTGCTGAATTCCCTTGTTGATGACCTCTTTGTTTTTGTGAACAAGCCCGGGAAGGGGGGGCTACGGCAGCTAATGATATCCGGGCCACAGCAGCACCCGAGCGGTGTTTGCGGAAACCCACTTTTGTGTATTTAGAATTTCTAATTGTAATTAGAAGGCGTTTTTTGGGACGCCTTTGTTTCTCGCAATCGGTGGTCCCAAATTCGCCCTGTGATTTACAATCTGGTAGAGAAATCGAAAACCTTGAACTTAATCTGTCTCGGCTGCAATCAAATCGGTGTGCATGATATCGATCGTGATGGGCTTATTCTTAGAAAGTAGTATGTTTCAGACCCTTGCTCAGTTGTGGCGCCTCGTGCGTGTTTCCCCCGGAAATCGCGTGGAAACGTTTCTTTCTTTCCCCTGTCGATCATCTCTTGGCCTCGGCGCCTCGTCCCCCTGACGCAGGATTAATTTCCGCCTAAACCCCTCTACTTTATTTTAACCGGCGTGTGCGCGTCTTTTCGTCGTCCCCGTCATGACTCGCCTTCCTAGCATCACTTTTTGTTTGCTCACATCTCCGTTTAATCAAAGACCAAAATAAACGACTAGACTAGTCTTTGCTTATGCTTGGTAGGCTGTGTTTGCATTACTCAAGCAGCTGCTCTAGTCCCACCTAGATAGAGCGTGTGCATCGAGACCAAGCACTAGTCAAGGACACTGTTCTGTGCTAGGAATGTAACAATAGTAACTCCTTTTGGAAGTGGTTTAACTGGGCGCTTGAAAGCACATGATCACTTCCATCAACAAAAGCTTCAAGACTACCTGTTGTAGGAGTCCAAGAATGAGGGCAACCCTCTGAAGAAGAAATGAATTCTCGGGTAGAAAACTGATTTTATGAACAGCGTTAGATCTTTTGTTCGTTCCTCGTTTACGTACAGTGTCCGAATCGAAATTCAGATCTGCTCGTAGCCGTCATCAGCGTTAAGCATGCACAATATGATGTCATAACTTGAATAACAACGCATCCCTTAGCTTCGGTTCTAACACGAAGCAATAGGTTTAGTCATATATAGTCACTAGATATGAAAATTTCACAACAAATTCCCTGTCGCTAGATCGTATCACATGAAGCGGTGTGGCCCAGATTGAGCAGACCATTACAGCCGCAAATAAATAAGGTATCAGAAGTAAACAGAAACACGTCTGCCTTCAGTTGCTAGTCATAGTCTGAATAGCTATCGGTTTGTCTTCGAAGATAGACTAGAATACCATCGTCGGCACACCTGTATAGATTAGGTTCGTATTTGGGACACACCCGTATAGCGTAAGTTCCTATCGTCAATACGGAACAGGTCTTAGGTTCACTAAGCTCCAAAATTCAGGCACTAAATATCGTGTAAAAAGAAGTAGATTACCATCCTCCTCTCACTGGATTGTCGCAGGCGCAGGACAAAGCTTTCCCAAAGGAGGTCTCCACAAAACTCCAAAACGTCTCGAATACACTGCTCAATCAAGTCTATAATTGCGGGCTGTCTGTCACTGCTGTGCATACGGCAGAGTAGTTCGACCATAGGCGTCGTTAGCCGGGATCAATCAAAATCTTGATGCAGTACTTGAACTCGCATCCCTCTGGTATTGTCCTTCCTGTAGAGGAGTTCACTTTCCCGTCACTTTGCAACATCAGTCACGTTCCTACTTGAGATAGAAATCTGGACTAGTGAAGTTGACCGCCGGATAAGGTTGTCCAGCGCATTCAAGTGCTTGCCAACTTTCTTTATTTACTTTATCGATTGCGTCAAGTATCAGAGTGACCGTAGGATATCCATCAAATAGCTAAAGGAGGATTTTCACACACTCACCTGTCATGTCATTGACTCAAAGGTCTTTCTAATTCTCATTTCTTTCGATAACATCTTCGTAACACTTTACCACTGGCCCAAGTACTGGTCGCCTATAACGAGTTGTCGTATGAGACTTCCTGAGTTCCAATCGCATCGTGCTCGTTGAAACTAAGCTGGGTCCCTCATGTCGCAAAAATACGTCACATGGTCCCATAGCTCATCTATAATTAGGGACGTGGGTTTAGTTTTACCAGATGCCGGAACTTCATGTAACCATAGAACCGATGGATAACTAATTCTCGTCCATTATTTGAATTCTGTTTTATATCTTGTTGATTTGTGGTGAGTATCGTATAGGAGACTGGAGACGGCTCTGAGGATCTTAAGTCGGTCTTCTCGTTCCAGACCGTCGTCAATTTCTAGTCATCTATTATGAATGCGGTCGATCGGTTGCCGCAATTGCTTTATGGTGAGCTTCAACCACTTTGGTTCGCTCTCGTCTCTGGCACTTCTATCTCTGAGATGCTTCTCTATGCTTTCAATTAGACCATGGACTAAGTTTGTGGGTGAAGCAATGCCTGTAAGACACCCGAAACCTTCTAAGGCATGTTTTTCAGGTAAGTGCTATGCTTAAAAATTCTCTCACAATTACTCTTAAGAGTCCGTTTCCCCTTGCTCGAGGCAAGGCATTGTATGGTATCTGCAAGACACTGCAAGCTAGCTGTATAGAGATTAATTATTGATTTAGTAAGCTGATCAGCTAATTCCGGGCTGTAAAACGTATATGGCGAATATTAATACTTGGAAATCCACACGCAGAACGTTATATGATGCGCGTACATCTTCGGCTCTCTCTTATCGGGGTGTACAGTCTGGTAATGTGCCATTGGGCGACAATACGTATTAGGTCTTCTAATAATACAACGACGTGGTTAAATGTCTCAGCCCAATACAATGCTGCGTGTACCGCATCATGCCGGATCGATAGTCTCAATTGGGCATAGCAAACCAGGAAGCATTCCAGTTGAATGGGAAATGAGGTAAAAGACCACGAGTTTTTGACCCAAATAGATATTTTCTTTCTTCAAGAACATCACGAATATATACGTT
Source organism: Xylaria sp. 218_066 (assembly GCA_019843955.1). NCBI lineage: Eukaryota > Fungi > Ascomycota > Sordariomycetes > Xylariales > Xylariaceae > Xylaria > Xylaria sp. 218_066. The sequence goes on along the minus strand of JADKYC010000128.1, from coordinate 1,291 downwards.
GATAACAAGCCTCTATTTAGTCTTGATGTATTCTCCCTTTCGTTCGTTGGCCGCGGCCAAGACATCGTTGAGAACTTACGAAGCTTCTCTAACGATTTCTTGACAACATCAAACAGTTCTTGGTCTTCCTTTCTTAGCCTCTGCAGTATTTCTCCCAGTTACTCCCGATATGACTAATCAATGCACCGTTAGGCACATTGCCGCGGCCGAAACCTGGTGCGTTTGGCGCTGCCTTGCTGGGAGACGATATGTGTAGTTTCGCACTTGAACTATCCTGTTGTGCTTTGAGCTTACTTGCCTAAGATTGTAGATAAAACCCGTCCTACAAATATGATGAAGGCTGGCACGTTGGCCGGCACATTTCATATTATTGGACTATCGCAGCAGAATGGGTAGATGGTTCATCTTCACTGTTGTGATTTGCTACATTTTCTTCCTTCTCCCTCCTCCGTTGTTATTGTCTCTTCCTCGGTCATCTTGTACTTCTAACACCCTCATGACAGACAAATTGCTGTTTTAACGTGGTTCGGTTACGCAAGGACGGGTAAAGCACTACCTATTACATGCTAGACGAATGGGACGTAGAGTTCCACGGCAGCATTCGGGACGGTATTCCGTCTCAATTACTTGACCCGTTAATAATGCCGCCCCTCTCTTCTCTTAACTTGCCGTATTGTTTATTAGTCAGCGATTTAACAACTTGTTTGCTTCGGCGAAGTATAGCGTCGTTGACAAAATCCCGTAAATACATAGAGATAATGCAAAACGCGCGAAAAGAAACTCAGGCCCAGTTGTATTAAAATATTCAGGGTGTATTAAGCGATTATGGCAGTAGTCGGCAGTGTCGCTCCTGGGGTTAAAGTTATAACATGAGTAACAACTGCGAACTGTTCAAGCTGGTCGTTTGGAGAACAGGTCTGCGAATAAGCAACTATCGAAGGCCTTTGAAAGACTGGCGCGTTGTTAGCTGAATGGTCAATTGCCCTTTCAGTTGAAGTTGTGCAGTAATCTTCCATCTTGAACCACCCCAGCTCCACCGATGGGACTATATGGGCTTTTTAACCCCTACGTACGTATCCGTTACGATGCAGCGGGAGAATTCTACCTGCTCCGTTGCCTAACGGTCTGTATCTTGCTGGCTAGGGAGCTTATGCGGTTATTGTAATTCACTCGGGAATCTGCCATGGGGAAATTGCTAATCTCTAAAGAGGGCACTGTTAGATATTTATATTTGTCGTTAGGCGGGGAGGTGGCCGTGAGCATGGACGGGGGGGGGGGGGGGGGGGGGGGA